>CM023357.1:2705012-2847636 GCA_013282895.1 Eriosoma lanigerum | reverse complement strand
AACTAAACGCCTTCAATTTATCTGTCAATTATCAAAGTTATTTTACAAATTAAACATTTTGTTATCACTTAAGAGCCTTATTTATATTGATAATAAATATAACAAGAAAATATTAAATATTCGACGTAAAGTATTTAATTTTTCAATTAAATAAAGAAAAGTTGCCAAAAATTGTCATCTTGAAGAAACTATAGGCAGTCAATACATTAATATTAGATTCTGAGCGAAGCGAAGAATGTATTGGTTTTATAAAGATGTATTTTTTTTTTATGTATGAAGACACTTTTTCGGGTAGAAATAATGGTCTGATTACCACAAGTAGGATATGCTTTCGGTTGCAAATCGTGTCTAGTTGGTACTTTATATAGCTCATTTTTCGAAATTCTCAAAAGCTTTTCTTTGGGAGGGGAAAAACTACCAAAAAATGGCGGAAAATCGGCAAAATTATGGTTTCTGTTATTTTAATTTCGTGATAACTAATTGAGTTTTAATCATTGTGTCTTGAAAATTTTTATGAGTATTAACATAGGTGAACTTCATTACAAGAAAAAATTTAGAAATAAATGGTTGATTTTCTGACTAAGTATAGAGTTTTGGCATTTTTTATAAAAATGTTTAATATTTCCTGCAAGTTTTAGTTTATTGGTTTGAAAATTTTGTCAGTGTCTAGACATATACGACTTAATGTTTTTACAATATATTTTGAACATTGTGACTGACTATTTTTTTTCACAACTTTATAAAGTAAGAATTTTTGAAAATCTGCAAAATTACAGTTTCATTATTTTATTTCTTGATAACTAAAGAAGTTTAGATTGTAGGAAATTGAAATTTCTTTTAAATATTTACATTCGTAATTTACACACGTGGTAAAATTTTTGAATGGATTATTAGTATAGCATATTGTAATATATTGAGTTTCGCCCAGAATCGTATTTTCTAATACAATATCATTGCATTTAAATCTTAAGTATAATAAACCACTAATTTCTCCAAGGACTTAAGGAACGAAGAACGAAGGAGGAACGTTCACAATCCCCACTTATCTTTACTTTTGATGTATTATATTCATGATATCGATAATGTCAATATATGATATTAAAATTAATGAATTAATTACCAGTGACCACGATAGTTAGATTCATATTCTACGCTAATAGTGTTTCACGTACGGGTTGAGATAGGATATCATACATTCATACATATTAATTTAAAATAATAATAATACATAGTATAAGTACATAACAGATACCACATGATACCTATATAAAACAAAATCAATGTAACGATAATTAGAATATTATTATGACATTATCAAAACCGTAGCGAGGGAAGACTGTACCCCGGGTGCAACGATTAAACTGAAAACTTATACAAATACTTTTAGATTCTAAGCGGAGCGAGGAATGTATTGTTTCTACAAAGATTTTTTTTTTATGTATGAAAATGTTTTTTCGGGTAGAATTAATGGTCTGATTACCACAAGTAGGGTATGCTTTCGGTAGAAAATAGTATCTAGTTGGTACTTTATACAGCTAATTTTTCGAATTTTTCAAAAGATTTTCCACAGCAGAAGCAAAAATTCCAAAAAAATGGCAAACAATTAAATAATTAAATTTATTAATTATTTTATAATATAATAATAATTTTTATTTCGTTATAAGTCATTGAGTCTTGATCAATCTTGGACTTAATTTTTTATTAGTACTGACATAAGTAATATTTACTTGTGGTAAAATTTTTAAACAGATTAGTTACTTTTTGGCTAAATATAAAACTTTGGATTTTTTTCCAAAAACGTTTAATATAACCTACAAATTTATTATCGGTTTGAAAATTAAATAGAAGCCAACTCAAATACTACTTATCTATTTCCAAAATATTATTAAAACGGTAGTTGACAATTTCTTTTTTATAAGCTTCTAATATTTGAATATTTTTGTATAAGCAATTGATTATTATGACGTATTTTTTTAATGATCCAATTACACAAATAGGGTATTCTTTTGGTAGAAAATTGCGTTGGTACTTTATTTTGGCCCTTTTCGAATTTTTCAAAAGTTTTTCCTTGGGAGAAGAAAGCTCCAAAAAAGCGTTAAAATTTACTGAAATCTTTATATTGAGATAATTTTAAGTTTTTCATGATAGCTAATGCATTTTGAACGTATGTAACTTAAAATTTTTTTTTGAGTTTTTAATAGGTAGTGTACACACCTAGAGGATCGAAGGGACGAAGGAGTAACATCCAAATCTTTCTTTCCACTTTATTATATTAGGGTTTTATTATATTTGTATCAATATACTAATCTCTTCTCTATATATAAAATAGAATACTCGATTTCTTTTCCTGTGAACGACTTTTTTCTATTTTATTTCCCGTACCTACTTCGTAGAGGTCTGGAGTTCACGGCAGTCTCAGTCCGTTTTGTCCCCTAAGACATTTCCGGAGGTTTCGTAATTTTCTGATCGGCTGTTTTTCTGATCGAAACAAATGAAAATTTGTATCACTTTACGGCTGGTCGGGAAGAGAAAACGGTCGCCGTCTCCGTATTGTTTTTTCATAGAAACCGATAATACCGCTCGCTAATAGAAATAATAGACAATATAGAATTAATAGAAGTCTCATTTGATTGACTTTTATTACATTTTATATCAATTTTAATCTAATATATTTTTCATTATTATAAATTAAATTAATTGCACCATTTATTAGATACTGTATAATAATAATATATTTACTATACAATTGAACTATATATATTAATAATAGTGATATATTAGGTAGGTATGTACCTACAGGCTACAATACGCTATACATACTATTAACTAGACTTAGACTATTAACTAACAATTTTTTTTTTTTTTATACTTTTGTTATTTTATTTAACAATACATCATTTATGTATACTTCATTATAATAATATTATAATTTTATATCAGTTTAATACCATTATTTATGCGTGGTATATTTATTTCATTATGAACACCTTTTACAATTAGCGTGTGCGATGAAGTCGTACATTAATAACAAAATAAATTGTCCGTCTTTTAATTTCGTCGTGTGCGAAATTATCAATTAAAATTTACTCAATTTTCGTAACCATAACAATATACAATTATTGCTATGACCATTTTTAGTGTACAAATTTATGATACAATAGCAGTTGAGTAGTTTAACACTTTTTCGTATATCTATGCGAATATAACATTTTTTTGATCTTGATAATTTCCCTAAATTTAAAATGTGTGATATACTTATTTCATTATGAACTTGCTTGTGTGACAAAGTTGTACACCTATAACGGAATAAACTTGCCGAAGATAACTGGAGTATGCGACGCAACCGCACTCCTAATAGAAAATCAATTTTCCTCGTGTCAGATTTCCGTGTTTGCGTAGAAAGACAAATATTCTGAAATTACAAAATGTTATCGATTTGCCGCCAAAATGTGTCACTTGTAGACTACTTGATAGTGAAAGCCTCTAAATTCGCCGAAAGTAGATAAAACGATTATCGAAATTACCCTTAAAAAAAGTTTCTCTCCACAAAAGGAGTTTCGTGTACGCCGAAGACGTACTCTCAAAAGTCAATCGATTTGTCTAGTATTTCAATAAATTACTGTACTCTAAATATTATATAATATATTACATTTAATGTATTATTTTATTAAGGACATAAATTATATACTTTAAATATTTACTCACATTAACAATCTATTGATTGTCTAATAATAAAATATCATTTGTATATTTTTCAATAGCAATTTTATATTTTACTCGCTGGTTTCATTACCACGCATAAAAAAATGTGTGCCTGAGAAAATGACACTACAAAAAATTATATTTCTCAATATTTATTAAGGCACCTATGATTTTGCTATGATTTCTTCTTTACCAGGAACCACTAAATTTGAATTAATTATGTACCTCCGCACATGAAATCTTTTCCTTTATACAAAGCCACATTCTAAGGATTTAATACATGTTATACGTGTCAATCATTCCTTTTTAACGGTCGTATATCATAACTTGTAGTTGACCATAATCTAGAGAAACAAAATTTACGTTTACACATTAGTACATATTACATTTTTAGATTCTGAGCGGAGCGAGGAATGTATTGTTCCTATAAAGATGTTTTTTTTTATTTTTTATGTATGAATATATTTTTTCAGATAGAAATAATTGTCCGATTGTCACAAAAAAAGAATCTTTCTATACAAAATTTCATCTAGTTGGTACTTTATTCAGCTCATTTTTCGAATTTTCCAAAAGTTTTTCCTTGAAAAGCGGAAATTTGGTAATTTTTATTGGCTGTTAATTTTTTTTTTTTTTGATTTATGAAAACCTTTTTTCGGGTAGAAATAATGGTCGAATTACCTCAAAAAGGGAACTTTTCCCGAACCAAATTTCATCTAGTTGGTACTTTATTAAGGTTATTTTTAAGCTTATTATTATTATTATTATTATTAATATTATTACTATTATTACTATTATTTAATTATAATTAAATATAGTATAATATAATATTAAATTTTGGCATAATTTTTTAAATATTTTTTTAACGTAGGAATTTGTATAAAATGTTTTGAGTATTTTCATAAGTAGTTTATACATATTGTAAAATTTGTAACGGATTATCAGTAAAATATATTTGTATTATATTGATTTTCGCTCAGAATCGTATTTTGAATGCAATGTCATTGCATTTAAATCTGAACTCTAATAAACCACTAATTTTTCCGAGAACCGAAAGGACGAAGGAAGAACGCCCAAAGTCGACCTTTCAGCTTTTTTTTCAATTTTATTGATCATCTTATATAGGTGTATAATATTTGTCTGGTTATATCTTTAAATGCTTTTACACGTAATAGTATTTGTCAGTTATACATTTGCATCATTAGAATTTAACTTATAAATATAAAAAAATAATTGATATAATACATTAATAATTTTGAAATTGCAACATCAAAACAACGAGCATTTATGTCTAATAAATTGCCTTTTTATATTTTATAAGGAGCAATTCTTTATCTATTATATTGGATTTATTACAAAATTTAACTTTGAATTTCAATATTTTAATAACTATTATAAATTTATAATCTTAATATAATATTATATGGAACATTTGATTTATCGAAAAAATCTATATTTTAATACAGGTATTTAGATTAAAAATAAATTTACCTAAAATTACTAGTATGTTGTCCTTATTATTCAAGTTTTTTCGTATCCGACTTTTTGTAAAATAAAAAATCAATTGTATAATTTTATTTTAAATTATTTATGAAAACTTTTCACAGCCATAAATTTAAGAATATTAACGTATAAATGCGTAAAATTATAATAGGTATGTGCATAATGTGCTGTAAGTATCATTATAATAATATGATTATTATTATTGAAATTTATGTTATACATATATATATATATATATATATATATATATATAGAGAGAGAATTGTATTTCAATATTACTGAACATTATTAAAAACAATATTCGAGTATATTTTCATAATAAATATCTAAAAATGTCATATCAGTAATTATCAGTAATACACATTAATACGGATTCTGCGAAAATCGAGTCATGATTTTTTACAATAGTGTTTATTTTTTTCTTGTATGTTTGTATGTGTATCTTTTTATTTACAATTTTTATTGTTTAACAATTTATTAATTCTTATAATACAGTATTCTAAAGTATGACGAAAATGTAAATGTTTATAAAAAAATTATATAAATATATTTTCATCCAAATAAATAAAAACTATACCTTTTTGTTATAACTTATATAACACTACAATAAGTAACTATAATGGATTTTAATCTCTATTCATAAGTAGTATTATATTACCCATGGCTAAATATATTTAGCCATGATATTATTTATATTTTACAACCTGTTGGTGAATTATCGATAGTATAAATTATTGTGTTAAAAATACTTTCCTATATATAACATTTCCTCTTCTTTTATTATATTATTACTCTAAATCTCAAAGATAGACAAACATTATTGTCAATATTATTTAATAATAATATCATATTGAATACCTAGTGCAAGTAGTGCTTATATACCAATAGTTAGTTATATTTACCGGCGTCGAAGTATCTATAATTCGGATGATATTTTTCGCGTTGGATATAATATCGATCAACTCTAGAAAATTCGTCCCGTATAAGACTTTAGTTATTATATAATATTTATAGTTTATAGCTTTATATACTATACTTGGGTACTGTTTATAACACGCCCGTGATTTGGATTGCACAAATACGATCGCGTGCTGTGGAGTTGCGTAAATTATGGGTGGTTCCCACGATCGGTTATGATATCGCGGGAAAATGATCTCCGCGAAGAACGCTATATTATATTAAATTTTAATATCGTTCACCATATTGCATATTATAAACACACGTCCAATATATATGCTAATCGGGACGCAACCGAATACCTGTAATTTTCGTGGACGGGGCTGATTTTTTTTCCAACGTTTCGTAATTTTTTTTTCTTTCCTCCATTCGCCTCCAGGTCAACCTCGTTTCGGCCAAAAAAAAAAAGAAAAAAAAAGGGTTTCTCGAGATACATAACGCGATATTAAAAACGCGTATAGCGTGACATCTAAGTGTATGTGGTTTGGCTACCCTTTCGCCGCCACTATACTGCGGTCTGACACGGAACTCGCCGTAAAATAATAATATTATATTTTTTATAAGTACCACCCCCGGCTGAGTTTCCATTATCGAACATCTCGTGTGCATCCGAACGTTATAATATTACCCGTGTGTCGTTAAACGAGAATAATAATAATCATTTTCATTATAACAATTTTAATTAAAACCGTTCCGACGACGAAATTTGTGCCAAAACAAATTGTTCCTAACCTATAATACGCAATAACGAGATGTATCAAAACCAGATGCTGCGAGTTGTTCGCATTATTCATAAATTGACGAGCGTTAACTACGTTGTATAGATTATAAATTGATTGATATAATAATAATAATAATAATATATTACACGTTGAACATATTATTACAAATATAAAGCTCTTCTAAATCTATGTTTCATGTTTACTCGTACGTGTTCAAATTGTAATAAGTTCAATCATCACTCGAAACTATACGAGTCGGACCATAACCAAATAACATATGGCCTAGTAGCAAGGCGAGAATGACAATTAAATAATAATTTGGGAGAGATTAATTTTTAATATAATTTTCATTTATAAATAAAGACTTTGTATGGTCAGAAAATATGGCTTGTATATTAGTAGATAATATTAGTATTAGTTGTAAACTATAGATATTTACATAAAAAGATTTTTTTATAGCGATGAGATTGGCCTATCCTAATAAAAGTATCTAGATTCGTTTATGATCTCAATACTTACAAAAATAAATATTATTAATTTCTTAAATCTCAGAAATTAGAATATGGGAATAAGTCGAATTATTTTTTTCCATGGTTAATATCAAAATATATTTGTTGTTTGAAGTCCAAATAGATTTATTTGAGTTATAATTGTATGCACGTGACATTAAACTGTAACAAAACAAGTGATATGAACACAGTATACTATTATACTTTTTTATTTGATATACCTATACATCCAATTAAAATCGATTTATAGACATTTTCATTCATATGGTTTGACTTATATACAAGTGATATTGGGTAATACAATAAGAAATCATATACACAACTACTTATTATGTTAGCACTAATATATTTCATCCATTGTTTTATAAACTAACTTGAATTATGTAGAATAATTAAATACAATCGTTAAAATAATCCGAATGCAGTGTGATTGTAAATTAATATTTAACACATATTATTATAAAGTACACAAATAATATATTTTTGAATTGTGAGTTGTTTAATTTAATATAATATTATACTACAATTTACTAAAATTTGTCGTACACAATTAAACTAATTTTTGTAAAATAAAATAAAATTGCTATAAATAGTTTTGATAATAATAAAAAGTTGCTAAATTCGTTTAATTTACACCATTATAAAAATTAATTTCAATACGATTGTATTATAGTTTACCGCATTTAAAATATGACAATCATATAAATATATATATATATATATATATATTTAAATAATATCCTTTAAAATAGCTTTATAATAATAATAATAATAATAATTATGATGTCCGCGAGTGCTGGCAAAAGAATATAATTATAATTACAATATCAATATGCAAAACAGTGCCACTAAATTGAACATTCGCTGGTGAGTTATCGCGACTATTTATATAATTAAGATATAAAAACTTCAAGCGATATTATTAATTACCATTTTCGCCGGTCGGGTTTAGCTTATTTATTTAAAAAAAAAAAAATTTGTTTATATTTTTTTTATTATTTTTTCTGCTGCGCGCGCGAGCTTTAACAATATTATTGTTTCCTGAATACACCATTAAGGAGGTTGGCCGTTCGTGTCCGAAAACGTAGCTAATGTTCGCCGACGTGATTATGTAAAATAAATGACATACGAAAAATGAAATTAAGGCCAATAAAAATCATAATCGCCGGCTAATAATTCCCGGGTCTTTCCGGACAGTAATAATTGAGTGGACGTTTTAATGAGTCACGCTATGTCCGCAAAAGAAAAGCGTCTCCTAGTCTTATCATACGCGAAACATCGGCGCGTATGATTCATGTACGAATTATGGTAATATACACAAGGTATAACAGGTATACCTTATAGTATAAAAATTATTATTATTTTTTTTATTATTTTTCTAGTGGTTTTTTTTTGTTTTTTTTGTTTCAAAGGGTTTTTATTTTCGTTATTCCCGACGTTGTTCGCCCTCGATCGTATCGCGGTCCGTTACGAACACTGGCCCGACCGGCTAATGACAAACTCTCACACACGTTATACTTACGCGGGGTCATTATTCCGTTCGTTTAACGACAAACCTATATTATAATACGTATTATTCATTATTATTATTATTATTATTAGAATATATTGTAGCAACAAATATTTCTGGAGCCCAGCCAACTCTTTGGTTAATTATTATACTACGCGTAAATCCATGCACTCATGGACAAGTATAGATATAGTATCTAAATTTCAAAAATCAAGACTATATTATATTATACGACCATCTTATGAACAATTTGGATTTTTTCAATGCTAGGCAAGTTCATTATTTTTTTTTATTTCGTAAAATAAAGTTACTTTTAATTTTAGTTTATACTAAATTAAAATGTTTCAAAACTGTTCTATATTAATTAATAATTATTAAACATTTTATAATAAGACTGAAAAATATATTTATTTTCGTTTTAACTTCAATTTTTATCACATTTTTTTAATACTTATCTTTTTAATATCTATCTTAATGATTTATTTTGACATGATTTTTTTAACAAATTAAAAAATAATTTAAATATATAACTGTTGTTATTTTAAGTTAAATTAAATACAAACTATTATATTTTTTATAAAAGTATATTATCAACTTGATAGTATTTTAGAAAAACATAAGTAACTCGTTATAATATATAGTTTAATTAACATTACGCTTTAACTTATTAATATGCCCATTTTGGATTTATATATATGTTTACCTAACTTAGATCTAGCTTACGCAAGAGAAGTATATGGGGGGAATTGGTTTTAGAAGCAATGAGCCTAAATGGCTCGAAAAAGCTAAGAAAAAAAAATTTCGAATATGTATTTTATTATTTTATTATATATTTTAATTAATAGGTATTTACTATTATTTCTTTAAAAAAATTTTTTTAAACTTTGACGTTTAACTAAATTATAGTAAAATTATATTGTACTATTATATACATATGCTTAATAGTTATACTTACTTCTTTATTTGAAAAAAGTATAGTTATAAAACGATTGTTTCCATATTTTACCATTCGTACTTCAAATTAAGCATTTAAGCATAATAAAAAAATTATAAATGAAAATTGTTCTAGCATTAAATTTTTTCAGGTTTACACTGAGGTATTTATTTTTTTACGTGTTATAAACATTTAACCAACCGAAATTTCAAAGTATAATTGTTCATATTAGAATAAACAATATAAATAATATTTATTTAAGTTTATTAATGAACATATGTCATTTCGTTTGAAAACCATAAAAAGTACCTACCTAAAAATATAAATATATAAACAATTTTTATGTCACTTGAGAACAAATTTTTAATATGATTTGTAGACTATAATTTATTATATTTTCGTTCGGTAATATTATTATTTTAACAAAATAAAAAAGCATAAACTTCATACTTTAATATACGACAACCAATAATGTATTTGGTAGAATTATAAAAATATATCGGTTATAAAATAAATTCGCGAGTTAATGTTTGTTTAATTTTATAGGCGTTCTTGACGGTTCTGATTTTTACAGTGTAATCAATAATAGTATTTAGAACTCAATACTCATCCAATCGCTGTTACCATTGTGACTCGTTTTAGTTGTTTCCGATTGTTTTTACAGTGAAAACGACATAAAACCGTTTGCAGTTAAACGGAAAAGAACTCCTCGGACACCGCGTGTAAACAATTGTCCAGAGTTGGAAGAAATTAAATTGCTAGTAAAACACATTCGCGCTGGCGGCGAAGTTCAAAGACAATTAACCAAAACAAAAGTAGTTTCACTTAGCCACCAACTTCTTATTCTCTCCCCTCGGATTTTTCCTTACAAAAGTCCATGTGCCAAACATAAATACAGTTTTTGGCGCGTGATCGGAAAGTTTGATGGTAGTGAAACAGAATGGTCTCGTCCCTCGAATTTCAACGGCTTCATTATAAAATGTTCTCAAAGAAACTAATTAACTTTTACGACTGTTGAACATTTCATGACAGCTGTGGCCATTTTGTTGGGATTTCTTTGTAAAATTATTTTTCCTTCATATTACTGTAATTGCTTTCCACTCCGTTCTCGATTCAATCAATAGCACAATTCAATGCGTTATAAATGCATTTTGAAGATACAATAATAAAATAATATAGCAAACTTACAACGTATGATTCGTTCAAACCTATTAGATATTATTTAAACCAAACAAATCTGTATACACACGTTTTTTAATTGCATGGTATTTTTTACATGTAGATATATGTTAAAACTCTGAATAACTGTTATTAATCATAATCTTTACTTTCTTTAGACACATATTTATTTTTTAGGCATATTTCTAACATAGTCGAATTAATAATATTTAATTTTTCTGCATAATTTGAATGTGGATGATTATATCGAGTTAATCGCCGTAACATTTAGATTAAATTTGTTATTACCTATACACACCTTATGTAAACGTATTATAAATACGTATAATTGAATTTCAATTTTACTAAAAATATATAAAATGTTTTTTTCTATGAAAATAAAAACATACTTTAAAATAACAATAATAATGTTTCGAACACACAAATTTTTCACATTTTCCTCTCATTTATTGAGTTTCTTCAGACATTTATTACGCATTTCCAAATTCACTTTGAAATGGAATATATATAAACATATTATTTACAACGACGTAATTAAATACAATTTAATGTCAGGGAATTATGCGACATAGCGATCGGTTTTAAATTTTCTATACAATTTATTTGTACACAAAATTATAATAAAGAATATCATGTTTTAATATTATGGCATTGCTTACAAAACAAAATTTAATTGAATATCTGGTTAACAATTTGATATTGATTTAAAATTCTAAAAACGAAGAAGTCGATTCCGGACGTTTTTCCTTCATCTCTTCAATCCTCGGAAAAATTAGTGGTTTAGTATAACGATTTTAATTTAGAATGCAATGATATTGCATTCTAATACATATGAATCTGAGCGAAATTCAGTCGCAGGTATAAATTATATTATATTTATAATGGGTTCCAAAATGTTATCATCTATGTAGATTATCTAAGATAATATTCAAAAAAATATTTAAGTCTCTATGTTTAAAATTGTATCAACTATTATAAAATATTTAAAAACAAATTCGTCAAAATAACAGTTTCATGAATTTCGCAGTTCTTTAACCATTTGTTTATAGTTTCTCTTATCTCAAAGAATATCTTTAAAGAAATTCGAAAAACATACTAAATAAAATACCAATTAAATGCAATTTTCTAATCAAAGCAAAGGTAGTAGGAACCATATTCGTTATAGTCGAATCGATTTCTACCCAAAAAAGTGTTTTCAGACATAACAAATAAAAAAATAAAAACATTTTTATAAAACCAACTAACCAATTCATTCCCCGCTTCCTTTAGATTCTAAAATGTGTCATTTTTATTTTTGTTTCAAAACAATGTATGAAATTTTTAAAATATAAAACGGTATAAATTGTAAATTTATATATTAATTAGTTATTTAAGTTATATTATGTAAAAAAATCATAATCAAATCTAAAATTATAAATGAGTAAAAAATACGTTGTTTAATCATTTATATAATTAGTATAAAATATTATAAATGAGAAACAAATAGATATGTTTAGATGTAATATTTCGGAAAGATATCGATATTTTTAAAATACAAATTGATTAATTTTAAATAGTATTTTATAATATAAATTATGATAATTAGCATGTAGCATTTACCTATAATTAAATGTTTGTTGGTGATTCTTTTTCATAAATTTTTACCGTTTACATAATATGTTTTATTTATTATGTGCAAATTTAGTTTGAAATTAAATAATTAAAACGTACATAGTAATTATACTTAGTTATTAGTTATTTTATTAATATATAAACACTCTTATAAATAGTTAAAACTAACAATTGTTAATGAAATTATAAGTATACATTTATACGTAATATTGTATTCAAGCCCAAGATAACCTGGGGGGGGGGGGGATGAACTATAATTTTTTTTGTGTAATACGAATAACATAAGTTATATAAATTCAGAAAAATGTCCATATGTGAAATTCAAATTTTCTTATGGATCGCTCCGCCCGTTCTGGATCCGCAACTGTGTTTCACAATAAAAACAATTCATGTTTGTAATAATTTAACAATAATTAGAATACCTATTTACAGGACGATATAAATTTTAAGTTACTGAAATATATTATGCGAAATAGAGATAAATGTATTTATAGTGCAATTTAATTTAAAAAATTGTTTTTTTTTTCAAGATGATAATAATTCCACTGAATATAATCGTGCATTCATATGGATCCACGAGTTCACAAATTACAATCGAATTAGACAAATAGAAATTGTTTCTTTTTTTTTTTTTTTTTGATAGAAGAATAATATTGTATAATATTCTTGGAAAAAATAAAAAAATGAAATATAAAGACTCTTTTGTTACTTTTTCGTTAGAATTTGGTAATTCCATCTTTTTAAACGTATTTTTTGATACGTTTTATTAATCTCTGATCTGTTAATGAACATTTTATTTGTATTTATTTTTTTATTTTTTATTTTGACAAGATGAAATTTTGATCATTCTGTATACGTTTTAATTTCTAAGTAGGTAAAACAGTTTTTCGTAATTTTTGCCCTCCCTCCTATCGAATTTTGACCGTTCGATTGATTGTACGCTCCGTCGTATATTACATACGTAATAATATACCGTTTACAAATGAGGGGGACACACGACCCATGCGCAATTTATGTATAAAAAAAAAAAAACCTCTTGAAAAGAACCTCCGTTCGAGTGGACGTCGTAGCTGCAGAGAGGTCTCCATTGTGGTCGTGGCTGGGCCAAGTTTACCAGCAATTATATTGTATATAATGTATAATAAAACGCTTAAGTTCCTGTTAAACGGATCGTTTTAATGCGATAATAATTATTTCTATGAATAGGACGTCATGAATGATCAATCAGGGTCGGAGCCATGAAAAAAAAAAAAAATAAAAAAATCTCGATTTGAGTGCGGTGTGTGTTCTAATGACACCAGTTCACTATGCTGTTTAATATATATATATATATATTATAACGTATATTATTATATACTCATAGAGAGTTTTTGCGATATTTAAAGCCACGGGACTTTGAATTTTTTTTTCTTTTTCTCACTATATAATATGATCTTTCGAAATACTATATAAATCTAATGATGATCGCAGCGATACATTATTACATTACTAATGTATAATATATACTTAATATCCGTAAATTCAAACCAAAATAAGATGTTAAACGCATTAGAAACACAAATAATATATATTGTTCGGTTTGAAAATTTCACGCGAATGAAAAACGATTTATTTGAATTACGCTTGCCAATAAATATTTCATTAATTTCGAATGAAAGAATAAAACGTTTTGCACTTAAACGTTTGCAATTAATAGGCCAGAGGATTTGTAGCCCTAAAAAGTTACCAAATATGCGCTTCAATATCCCAAAATATGCATTTTAAAATTAAAAACAAGAATATTTTTATTTATTTTTTTAATTTTATTTAATATGTATTATTTATTTTACTTTGTTACATCTTTAAAGTATTATTGAAATTAATATTATAATAACATGTATATTATTATATAAACATTTATCTATCTACAAATAAAGATAATATACGAAAAACTAATCTTATCGGCAATCCTCGAACGTTTCTAGGAAAAACATGCGTCCGCGGACAGTCAACAACCATACAATATGACAAAAATTAAAAATACATTTAAATGTATACATTTTGGTTGTATTATATAAAATAAATGCGTCGATGGAAAAAATATTGATAAAATTATTAATTCAATTAAAATATGTCTGAAAACTATAAAATGGGTGAAATATGTCCTAAAAATAAAAAAAATTAAAAATATGCATTTATATGCAAAATACAATTGCAAATCTAGCTTTATCTTGGCATAAAACGTATTTATTTCTTTATCTGATATTTTTTTGACTGTGTAAAACAAATATGCAAATGCTACAAGTCCTCTGCCCTAGTAATTAATAATTGGTTTATAATATGACAGTATACCTATGTACTGTAGTTTTTAATTTTTCGTTATTATCACATAACAGCTTAGTGCTTACCGTATTAATAACAATACTATACTATACAAAATATATTAAAAAATTAAATAAAGAAGCCAACATATTAAATAAACTCAGCATACAATTAACTATAAATTGCAAGTGGAAATATTATTAAAGATAATTTTTATCATATGAATCTTTACATAAATATTGTAGTCTATATTATTTACAATATTGAATATACAAACATTTAATTCAATCATCAAAAAATGCAAATTGCACATATTTTTTATTCCTTAACTCCTTAACTTCCTTAACCTTATACTCATAACTACTAATCTACCTTATTAGACTATAGCCAATATTAAGTATATTTTTAGTTAATTATATATTTATGTGATTATGCTTTAGGATTTCGTTATATTTTTACTTTTATTGTCACATATTATTATATTTTGTATCTTACAAAGTCAGTTGCTTTTCAACAAAATTTTTAAAAACGTCCATTTTCAATATACCATAAAGGTATTCGAGTATTCCAATGAAAACATTTATGATGCTTTTATAAAGTGATGTTGTTATAAGGAATTTTACGCTTTACGCGTTATTACATAAAAGTATGAAGTTTACAATGGTGGAGAACAGTTTACCGAAGAAACAATTTCCGTGTAATAGCATTCCATTACACAAATTAAAAATGTGAACCTTTAAAACAATAAAAAATGATTTGAACATTATTAATCAATTATTCTGTATTATAATTTAAAACTGAGATTATATCGATATACAATACAGTGCAAATATGATATGAAAACGCGATACTGTATATTATATATGTGAGTATTTTTAGAATTGTATGTAAACAAATTAAGAATACAAATTATACTAGTGCGTATTACGTGAAAAAATTCCTACACTATATTATTGATTTACATTTATACACATTTTAAAAAGTATAATATTATAAAAAATATTAAAATTAATAGTCTTAAAAAGAGTAATTTTTCAATTATATTTATTTTTCGTTTCATTGTCTTCTTCGAACAACCAAAATTTGGTTACCTACCTAAATATTAAATAATAATAATAACCTTTCGTTGAGTATTATAAAATAAATAGTATATTATAATATTATTATTACACGTGATGATCATTTTACGACGACGATATAATCGACGAATCGATTGTCTGATAATGTTTTACAGGCGGCGGAGTAGTGGTAAGCGAAAAAAGCTAAACGGTAGACGGCGATTTTACTACGCTGTATGTAGACGGTTACGCGCTTGTGCTGAATACTTAGGCGGCGGCCAAGACCCACACAAATCAATGTTCTCGCAAACCGCTATACACACTTTACATACGATGCACATAAACATTCGTATATAATAATATCATTCCGTTTTGAAAGTCAAAGAGATAAGTATAAAAATAATATAGGACAAATTTACGATAAAAATGCAAATTTATACCAAAAATAATGATTAAAAATCGCAACAAACATACAAATCTTAGATTTCTAATAGAAAAAAATGATGGACAATATTTCGTCTGTTTAGTGGTTATTACTTAGAAGGGGATTTCGACATTAATTGATTAATAAAAAATGTAAAAATATAGAATTTTTTCGTTTATAACAAAACGATAAAAACTTTAAGGTTTTTCTTAGTACGAAGTAGGAGCTGTAGGTTTTTAACAGTTCATGTTTTCAGAAAGCTACTATGTTAAACTACAAAACTTCACTGGTGTTATATTTTATCTTTACTCGTACGGAACACAAAACGCATAATATATTATTATTTACCTATATACTGTAGGTACTATATAATAATATTATAATCAAGGTTGTATTTGGCCATATAATATGAATGTATAGGTGCTATCTAAGTATTCGATCACAAAAACAATTCGAGATATCTGCAACAGAATTCGAATGTTATTGTTTTGATTCTTTAGAGATTTCAAAATATCAAATCGCGCGATTATATATTGCGCATAGCGTTGGATATAGACACTATCGAATTTATAAAGAATATAACAGCACGTTTTCATTGTTATCACTGATCCGTTTAAACGGATAATTCGGACGACGGCCGCGTTGTTCCGTATGCATTTCGTAATAATTATAATATTATATATTATTACGCTGTAGTCGTCACCACGGCACCGGCGGACGGCGCAAGCGCTCGCGTCTGAGGACGCGCCGGCAGAGGATTCGCAGACAGATAAACTACGACGATCGCGCGCCCGCCCACACCGCAACTGACTATCCCACCCCTTGCGGTGTACTTGACAACAGATATATTAATAATATAGTCGTGACCATCCTTTCTTTTGTCGCAGTACTTACATTATTATCATTGTTGTTCTGTTGTATTCGTTTATGATGGAATCGGTCATCGTCGTATAGTCGAAATTTACTCCGTATCAGAAACAACGCCGACATGTTACAACACCTCATTATACATTTTCAACGCGAATTCCCGTTAAATCCAATAATAATTCATGACACTTTTGCAGTTAAAGCAATACAATACGACAATTGTGGAAAATTTTAAATTGCACACACACTGAATGAATTCTAATGACTTCGTATGTAAATATTTATCTGAATGAGTTTTGATTGCTAAAAATAAGCCCGATAACAGAAACAAGACGTGTAGATGAATACATTGTGTTTTTTATCTTTACAAGTGATCGGATTAAAATCATATTAGGCAATTCGATGCGCGTAGTTGCCATTAATCAATAATAAAATCAAACAAGCGATATTATGCAATACGAGTTATTTTTTTATAGGAGTATTTTGTATTCACACAGGTAAAACAATCGCACGTTCTGCATCGTCCGATCGCGTCGATCTCGATCTTTATCAATCTATGATTATTATTAAACAATATTTTATGTAAATGTATAACGAGAAGTCGTCCGCGTTTTAAAATTTTGGACTAGAGTGTTCGAATCGCATATTATACGTATATGTGTATAAACTACCAGACCGAAATCTGTTAGTAATCATGAGTTGTTATGTTGATGGGCGGTATTTAAATCTATCGGTCTAGATAAAAAAAAACATCGAAATTTCAATATTAGTGATTTTTTTGTGACACGTTTGTATTCGGAGCTGGTAAAATCTATCCACCGAGATCTTACCAACCAATTTTAATAAATTTTTATTATTTTTAAGCGAACCTACCCAAATTGTTTTCCAATTAATTTAGCAAATGAGTAAAATTGGAATATAAAAATAATATTATAATTTTCAATTATTTTCAACATTTTTCCCATACACGTAGATAATTCACTGGGCTAATCCGAGCCTGTATTTGCAATATGCTGCTAAAGGGTAACTTCTTGCATGTATAAAAATAACTATCGATACTAAAATACGAATTTAAGGAATACGAACATTATATTTTATATACGATACAATATCATAACGTCACCGCAGCGTATTCTCAAACGCGGTTTCTTCACGGTCTCTTCGTCACGAACGATTTTAACACGCGGTCCGAGACCCGTCGACGGGATCGCGTCGAGCCGGCATTGTTCGGTTTCCTCGAAAGTCCAACGGGTATTATGACGAGTACGACGACGACGACCGCGCGGGTTGTGCCTACGAATAATCATTAAAATAATAATATTAATATACTGTTATATATTTTTGTTTTTTGTTTTTTTACAGACAGCATATTCTTCCCGCGGTCGCGTTTGTCTCACAGCCGCAGCAGGATTTACGATTTTTAATTTAATTATCGTGGCGGATGTATCGGACGTGTCCTAATACACAACCTATTTATACGCTATACGTTGTGTAATAATATTATACGCGTATCTCGAGTGCGCGTACATATTTTTATTATATATTAAATGTTATTATGCGTTTTTACGTTTTTACCGCGTTGTAGGTCGCGGTGGGTCCTGTCGGGCGGATGTGTGCGACGACGCGTTTCACGCGTATTTAAAACGCCACCATATTATAATATTATAGACGCGTTATATTATTATGTACGTGTGAGCCATCCGATAACCGTGAAGCGCACATTACGCATCAACGTGTGGTCGCCGCCGCCGCCGCGTCTGCCGAGTCACTCGTATTTCCATAACATACAGGGTGATCGGAATATCGTGTTTCAATGTTATTTCCATTCGTTTTCTAACATGATGCATTGATCTTCCTGTATATTAAACGAGTACCTATATGCGACCACATAATATATCATAACATGATTTATCCGACGCCGCCATAACGAGATCGTGCTCCAGCATACGACGGGACAGATTCAGATGAGGGTGTCGATCGGTGTGACAAAAATAATAAATGAATAGTCTACAATTAAAAAAAAAAAAAAAAAAAAAATGAAAACTAATTAGGTATAGCAAAAAGTAATGATTTAATATAATGAATATAGTGGCACATATAATGATGATGAGAGATGATGAAGTTACGGTTATATATTCAAGTACTTAGGAACGGTAACGCAAAAAAGTGGAAGTTCTGAGGATGGCATGAAAATAGGATAAAGTTGAAGGGAGGCGTCGTATGTTTTTGAGTGACAAGAGTATGACGATAAGATTTATAAGTAGATATTATATAAGGCATTACTGCAGTAGTAAGACCAGATATTGTGTATGAGTCCAAGAATTTGACTGCAGTGAATAAAAAATGGAAACTTAGGATTAGTGTAACGTAGATGAGAACTCTAAGATGTCAAGTGACTAGAAAATAATATACATGTCAATACATACGGAGTTGCATCAATGCAAATCAAAAAATGAGAGAGAATAGGCTGATATAATTCAGAACCAGTGAAATTGTTGTGAAAATTAATGTAGAAGATGAGAGGGATAAAAAAACCGAAAAAAGGTCGTTAGGAATAGAAGTAGGATATCGAGATTTATGGAAATGGATGGTTGACTCCATCTAGTTGGCTAGAATCCAATCATATTTAAGTATAAATAAGGTTTTTTTTTATCTCTCATAAAGAAGGTAATTTAAATTCTTCATAAGATCTATTTATTACTCATTTATTATTATTATATCAGGCAATAAGGTATAATGTTTATTATATTTTTTTGATAATGTTTATATTTATATTTATAGATAGTCTCTAAATGTGGTTTGACTATATTATAATAATATTAAGTTAAATAATTAATCTAATTTGATTTCTTATAAAAAATAATTGTTATTATCGTATCCCTATTTATACAGCAATTTAGGATATAATTTTCCCGGTTATTATTTTTTTTGTCTGTGAGTCATTTAAGTTGGATTAAAACTAAATGCCTATACAAATCAATAATTACCATTATACCTAATGTATTAAAAATATTTACAGGAGCATTAAAGAATAAACGTACTAAATCGAGATGGGTAAAAATGAAAATAAATCGAACCTTATAGTAACTATAGTCTAATATGTATATTTCCGGATTTCGTACTTTTATACAATATCCTTACACCTGACACGACATCATCGTCGTTAGGTTAAAATTTATATCCACCGCGCATATTAAAATAATGTCCGTTACACAACAACGATACGCGTTTTCGAACTGTTGCGTGCCAATGTAGTATAGCCGTAAAAGTAAAATAAATCACACAAATATTTTATTAAAGTGATAATGTTCAAAAGTACTGTAATTTACAAGATACGTATCATCAATGGTATAATATAAAATATTATGAATTTACTCACTGTGACTAAACAATTAATGATGCGATCGATTTGACATTATTTTTACGGTAATATACTCGACGAACATAACAAAAGTGTCAGTCAAAGAAACAATAATACATTTAGTTAATATCGTACGCTCTCCTACACTACATTATATATATATACAATTGAGACAATGTTTCGGAAAAAATTTTGAGCAAATATCCTAATAAAAAAACATTTTAGTCGACTCTTGAAGTGGTCTAAGTTTTAAAACATAATTTTATCGAACCCTTTGAATCCTTTGGAAAACGTAGATAACTAGTTCAGTATAGATAGCGATGTAAAAATACGGTAGGTATTTGAAATATAAACTGTATTATAATATAAATATTGAATTTGCATTACACCATGGGTATTAAAGTATAGAATAAAATCTTATTTAATTATGCAATTTTATATAACGTATCTATTATACCTACACATTTTATACGGTATAATATTCAATATTCATAACATTTCTGTCTTTACCTCTTTAGTATTTTTTCCAATACTACTAAATAGACAGGTATATACTATTGTACAGTATCATAATATATAGATACATTAGAGTTTAGACCATAGTCAACGAGTGAAAATAATTTTATGATAATAAATAATATTGCTCAACGGGAAAAATAATATTTAATATTAATAAAATAAACAAGTTAAAAAAAATATCATCGTTTAACGATTTTATGCTTGTTTATTAGGTATATGTACAAATTTACATCACTAATAATTAATTATAGATTTATTTTTCAAATAAGAAATAACGCGTTTTATTATAATATATCTAAAAATTCTCAGAAAAAATAATTTTAAACGTTTATTATATTGTACATTAATTAAAATTGTATTATTTAATATTATTTTTACACCGGCCATTACGATGGGAAACGAGATCGGCGTCCGGCGATTACACAGTTGTTCAAGTCGTTAGATTCACCGAGCAGCAACGGCACTCGGCAGTCCGCTGGCAAATTGTCGTTGCGCTGAAGAAGATTACGCATGTAACGAGATCCCTCGGAATCCGCCATGACGCCGACTAATTCTGATTTTATCTTTCCTTCGGGGTCCTCTATCGGCACATGTGCTTGCTTCTCGGCAAATAATTTCCAAATCTATAATGACAAACCGATTACAGCAGTTCACCTACCAAATTATTTAAGTTCTAACATTATTGTATTTTGTTTTATTTCTAATTGTTTTTGAACCATATTGATATAAAATATTAAACACTTACGACTATACTGACGTTATATTTTTTTTTTTTGTTGAAATAATTGCAACGCGTGGTGTATTTTTTACACCAAGGATATTTGCGTAAAAAAAAAAAAAAAACAATACAATATGTTAGGTATACCTAACCAAACATTTATATTTATTCACAAAATTACAAATTTCTACTTATATTAAATTTTATAATCTCACGTTTGATTGAAGTTTTTACGTGTTGTCACTCTACATTACAAGTGTAGATGAATCAATACAAAAATAATGTAAGTCTGTATTTGACGTAACAGACATTGTATGTCGATTAAAAATTGTTTTATAACAATTTTATGTACGATAAGAAAATATTAGATTATAGGAATTACTGTAAAAAATCAACGAATCAAAATAAAAGAACAATAAATTACTGGTGTAAACAATTTACCAGCGTGTGTTGTTAAGGGTTGAGAAAATACGTACATAATATTAATAATTATTAACTATTATTTTTAATTTAAATTATATTTACCACGTCTAAATAATATTATCATAAAATAACCACTTCATATGAAGTCATTAAAAAAAATCAATAGGTAGTTCAATACTACCACTCTAATTTTTTTTTTCAAATTTCAATCGTACGATTTAAACTATTTCAAATTACTTAAAATCGTATAGGTTTCTCATTGATTTTTTTTATGAACATAAATTTTCACTTTCTCCACCGACATTAATAATAAGTAAAAAAAAGTCATGATAAAATAAAACCTGAAATTTAATTTAATTTTCAATTCTTTGTATAAAATATTTTCTTGGAACTCTGGCCATAATAGACAATTATGAATGAAGATATAATTTAATATATAATATTATAATAATGTAAATAGATTTAATTAAAATTATTATATATATTCTAAGTAGCTAAGTGCGTGAATTATTTAATTAATAATAGGTATCTACATAAATAATATAATTTTATTACCTAAGTATGTTATAGATTTTAAAGTTTATACCCAGTAATATTACTTTTCTTTTAAACATTATTATTTAGTTGTAAACTCTTAAAACCAATAATTATTAAATTATTATGATATATTAATATTCATTCGATAATTCACATATTTTCAATACATTTTAAAACTTATAATTACACATTTATAGTTTTAGTTAAACAATAAATTCAGTTTATTTAAACTAACATGAATTTTTTTTTTCACAACTTTATAACTCAATATTATTAAATAAGAATAATTTAGTAATTATAAGAAACTACAAATAATTTAATGCACCATATTTTAGTATATTGATTATTTATTCAAAAAGTATTCCTCAGTTAAAACCTTTTATAAAAAAAAAAAAAAACAATTTTAATTTAGTAACGAAAATTTGAAAAAAAAAACAGTTCAAATAGATTATTCATGAAAATGAAATAATTTAAATAAAAATATTAAAACGTTATTAATTAATTTTTGTTTTTAATAATGGACTAAATATTACTGATTGTGTTTATGAAACCATTATAATAAACACAAAATTATTAAAACTAGGCAAGTTAATAACTTAGGGTTTATAGTTTGACATATCGTAAAATGTCTAAAAATACATGTCTCATTACAATATGATTTTCATCTTAGCGAATGTTTAGTAAACTGCGATTTAGTATAATATACATAACATAAATATTTTTGCACATATAAAAAAAAAAAACACTTTAATAAAATCCACAAATAAAAATGTTTAACTAGGTATTCCATTTGATTAAAATATGACCATAGTATTAGAATTCAATATTCTATATTCAATCATTAATAATTATGTTTATTATATATAGATATTAATTCGATAATAACATATTGTTATGATGAAAAATTAGTATATGAGTATGAAGTATGATGACCGAGTTTTTATAGGTTCTATTAACAAAAAGCGTATATAATGTTTATGACCAGTGGCTATTTTTTGAAAAACAATTTGAAACTATCTTTGCTTAGTAACTTTTGGATGTATTTTATTAGTTATTATATTGTACTTATTATAAAAACACAGGTTCACACTTTTATTTTTCGTATTGCACATTTATGTTTTCGTAGTGCACAAAGTGTGTCGTAGTACACACAAAATTAGCTACTGTTTATGACATAATTTTGAAATAAAAATCAACACATAAAATATGACGGATTGATTAATAATTTAAACTAGAAAGAAAAATGAATAAAAAAGTCTTACTTTTCTTAAAAACTGAGTGACGTTGTCGTTTCCCATTATTCTACTAAGAGATATTATAAACTCTAAAGTTTCCATACAAATCGTAGCGTTGCCTAATCTTGACTCAGATATCACAGACATCATTAAGGCATTTGTTTGCCAGGCTATACTGCCTACCTTACAAGCATCAGTAAACATTTGTTTCGTTAATGGTCTCATTACTTTTAATTCATTTAGTTTTAAGTAGCATTTGATCAGCTCATATTGAAGATACAGATTGTACGTTGATAGTTTGCTTTCCTCTATCTGTTCGGTAAGTTTTTTCACGGCATATCTAAAAAATTATATTTGTGTATAAAATATAAAAACACAAAACATTTTTAAAAATGCTTAATTTGTATAATCAATTATTATTTTACTACTTAATATTAGTATAATTATGGGGCCCGAAATAGGATTCTTGATAGACATTGCCGTAAGCCTCATTCTTCTCGATTTTTGAACCTAATATAAATAATATCCGTTGTTCATTTAACTCATTTGACCACTTTGGTATTTCACGATTCAATAAGTATATTGCCAAACCAAATACTTCGTATAAACTGTTCATTATATCTTTCGGCCTATACCACTTTTCGTCCATAAATCTCAAAGCTAATTTGGCCTGTCGTTGAGCTGAACATATATCACCGGCTAAACAGAATTTAACTATTGTATTGATATACTTGGAAATTTGCAAATTAATCATATCTTTAACTTTCAGTCGGTTTTTTAAATCACGTTTTGATTGTTGGCACGTGAATATGTAATATGGATTTTGATGATACAGATCTGACTGTTAATCAATAATATTAATATGATTACAAATTAATACTTAAATTGATTTAAAATCAGGTTATTTTATTTCGTAGTCTATATAATCTATTTTTTTTTTTAAATTGGTAATTTTTTATGTGTATTATATAAATTATTAAAATAATACATAAATATTGAGTTATCTATTTTATCTTATTTTAATTTAACAACAAAAATATACATCATTTATTTTATCCAAAGATTTACATATTTATTTACTTTAAGTTTATCAAACGTTTGAACGACTGACTTAATTTGTTCGTAAATTAATATATCATTAGTATTATATTTAGGTAAAGTGTTCAACTGTTGTCTATAAAAATCAACTTCTTCTATAATATTTCGATGATAATATGTTTCTTGAGATCTTTTATAGTTAGATTTGTGAGATTTATAAGACATTTTTGGTTTTTGTAACGTGTCACACAACATCGGACGAGATAACAATTGTTCATTTTCAATCATTTTTAGTAACGTGTCTCTTAAACAATACATTATACTTTCAACTGGCATGATATTGTTCGTAACTTCATTAGCCTGAAATAATAAATAAATGATTCAAACATCAAACGTAATATCTAACTAAATAAAATTAGAATAAATCATTAATAGGTGAAATCCATTATCATGAAATACCTAGATAGGTACTTATAGAAATTATATTATACTTAACTACTTAAACCTGCTATACTAATAATAATTAATTTATACTAATACCTTATTATATTTAACATAAACACCAAAAAATATAATATCTTATTATCGTTATGAAATACAAATGCAATTATAATATTGGATTATATACTTTTAAAAGTCCTCGTCTACAATCATATGACGTTTTCCGTTGCTTATTATATTTATTGTACGTAATTAAACTCTGTTCTAGATTTCCCAATTCAAAATCTACACTCGCTTCGTTTTCAATTGTTTGGAATAATTTAGGATCATTTTGCATTGCATACTTTTGGTGGATTGCAGCCTTTTCGGGTTGAAACAATTTCTGATAACATTTGCTAAGCCTGACACGAGTTCTATTGTCATTGGGGTCGTAGTACAATACTGTCTCATAACAATTTACGGCTTTTTCCATTTCGCCTTTCTGCTCAAACCGCTTTCCCATAGATATTGTGACTTTTAATTGATTCAACCATTGTGGTTGAGGTTCAGTATTTTCAAATGTATTTAAGTTTACTTGCACAGCCATGATATATAAAACAAAAAATCCTATTTAAACTATATTTTTTTAAATTAAATTACCTATTTAAAAACAATTAAAAACTATATTTAAATCGATATATTATAGTCTTTAAACGTTTTAGTTGGATTTAATCGTCATGACAATGTATATTACGTTAATAGTTAATCATTGAACATTTATAAAAGAAAATGATATTTTATTACATGTAATATATTGTTATATCATATTATAATACCTATCAGAACGTAAAAATAAGATTATTGTTATTTAACTTAGATATTCCGAAACATATGTCGTGTCATGATAGTGCAATATTATAATTGTATTTTAAATTGTTTTTGTAGTATCAATAGTTGTATGAGTATACTAGCAATCTTATTATTATTGTTTTTTATATTTTTATTTATCTCCAATTCAAAATTATATTTTATATAATGATTAAATATTTTACAATTTTTAAAAGTCAAATTATTTTTACTTACGACTTTATATTTATTGTAATAGTTAGGTAATGAGGTAAATAATAAGTAGAAAAACCAAATAATTTTTTTAATTATATTTTGAGTGCATGAAAATCGTTTGAAAATATTTATTTTAATGTAGATGAATTATATAATTTAATAAGTTATACGATAAATTTTGTGTAAGAGATATGAAATTCTAAATAATATCTAACTCTTATTTAAATTGTTTTTTTTTTTTTTTTAAACGTGATTATTAATATATCATTAAATTCTCGTGAAAATTTAAATTGGATGAACCTGTGGCTATTTGAAACTCGTGCACCCGGTTAGTGTAGAACTACATACGTATATTTCCTCGACGGCGGCAGTGATGGTGAGTGTATATATTTTTATACCGAATAGTACATAATATTGTATATTTTTTTATGACATCTCTAAAATACCGTAGGATTTTATATTTTACGATCGCCATTATTGTTTTTTAACGTCCCCCGAAACAATACAGGAGTATTTACGCGAGCGAGGTCGGTTTTTAATGCTTCGGAAAAATTGTCCCAAACAGCCTCTCGCGTCACAGACTTGCAGTGTAACGTAATAGTCATTTTAAACGATGGTTTATCGTTTGCCCGTTAGCTCGGAAAGTTATCCTGAGACGGCGGCTGATAATAATTCATCTTTATAGAACGGGTCTGAAATCGTTGTTTTTACGTTGTAATTTCGAAAATCCTTATGGGATTTCAGTAAGGGTCTTTTCGTTTGTTTTGTCAATATTTTTTTTTTCCTACCGGTAAGGACATATCTTTAAACCGCGTTCGAATTCGATTCGAAACGATAATAATGCTTCCACACGTCACAGCCGATTATTGAATTTCTCTCAACACGCGTATAACTGAGTAATAATTGAACTCAAAGTTATTTTCAAATCGTAATTACTAATAATTACATTGATCATTTAAATCAAATATAAAATCATCATCTATCCATTTTATTTCATACTACAGCCAAATATTCAATTATTTATTATACTTATAGTGATTGAGTTTTGAAATATGTTATACGTGCAATAGATATTATTATATAGTTATTAGATTAGATATTATTTATATTAATTTGGCAACAAAATTCAATAAATAAACGTCTTTTTTGAAAATAACTATATTATTACTAGGTAATTATGATAATTATGTTATTTTATTATTTATTTATAAATGTTATCAAATGTGAGAAAACCATAGTTTAAGTAACATATAACTATTAATTATCAAGGTATTTATTTTACATATAGACTGATTAAAATTAAAAAATAGTTTATTATAAACAAATATTTTTAAATTATATATAAACCTACAATTGATTATGAGAGTGTTATTGAAATAAATGTATATAGTAAGAGAGGTAGAGGGTGACCGATTAAGAGGTGAATGGATAAGAGGTAGGATCTATAGAGGTTTTAACACTGAAGTGGCGAATCTATCTGATTAGGAGTTTAAGGCGAGGTAGAAGAAGAAGAAATTATAAGTACCCATAAAATAAATAACTAAATGAAAGAAAATGACTAAAACAGTTAATAATTATAAAAAATATTTACCTTCTTCTATAAATAAATATATAATTAGTTTACAACAAATAAAAATAGACAATTAATTATAATTTGAAACATTTCATGAAATGTTTTTAAACAGTATAGGTACTTCATAAAATTTTCAAACATTAAATATATTTTTATGTGACGTTTTGTAAAATTTAAACATTCAAAATGAGTAAATCCATTCGATCTAATGGTGTTTAATAAGTAGGTATATGAGTATATTGTTATAATTTTTGATCTTTAGAAACATTAAAAATGTTAATATTATAATATTAAAATTTTTTCTTTTTTTATCGAAAGATAGACAGTTATTTGTTATTTAAGACTTGGGTGTCAAAACGTTATTATAGAATATTATAATAATCACACTATTATTATATAATGTATATAACATTAATTTACGACACAATCCGTTACAGAACACCAACAGAAGGTTCGAATAAAAAACATTTCTAGTATAATCGTTTATCTCACAGTTCCTTTACATTATAATATTATCGTAATGTACTGAGAATGTTTACCATTTCTCCAAGAACATTACGAATACAATTATGTGAATATGGTAAACGAATGATATCAATTGTTTATTTCAAATATGTTTGTTTTTATTTATTGCCTAGTTTACAATATCTGTTTTGGTTTGTGTATGCGTATTTATGAGAGCCATTATTATAATAAGTGTATAAAATAAACGGTAATAAATTATTCCTCGCAGTATTTTATTGACTATATGGTTTATTGCAAAGTCCAAGTGTAGGCTGGCATAATATCAAGTATTTTTTACAAATTGATAGCATGACGATAGTACCAAAATATAATTTTTACACTACGTTTTAAATACCTAGAGCGTAATTATTTTATTGAGCAATTAGAAACACATATTTGTTAAAGAGAAACATTTAAAAAAAATCAAGTTATTGTCGACAACTATAAAAATAAAAAAGAATTGGATTGTTTGCCAGTAATTGCAGAGCGTATAATATTGTATAAATATATATATATATTGGGTATACATTATATTAAAATTTGTCTAATACCATTCTAATTAATATTTGCAAACATTTAATCTAAGTTGGACTACGTCCTAAAAGTATAATCAAGTAATTACACACGACTTTTGTTATCATAGATTAAAGATGATATATTTTTCTTATTAATTAAATAAAAAATATCAAATAGTTGTGTATTCGACAATGAATAACTGAATCTAAATTTTTGTTTATATTTATATTTGCAAGTACACACTATTTAAATTTAATCCATTCACTGAAAAATAGGGACTTGCGGACGAAAATCAAATTTTGTAAAACTTTTGTAGAAACTATATTATTATTATTATTGTTATACTGCCACCGCATGCACGATCGACATTAGTGTCCCGTCGGTTGTCTTGGCAATCTGATTTTTAAATAATTATTGTGACCAGCGACTGATAACCGTGGCGGGCAAGGGACGCGCACGGGTGCGCCGCAGGGACCGTTTTTTTTTTCAGGTGTAAAAGCCCTGTACGCTTGGTAACGTGCACGTCGTGCTCGCCAGTTGAAGCCACGCGACCACAGCGGCACACTCCGATATATAGCGTTCTAATGAGGTCGAAATCCGTGGCCAGACGTCTCGCTAAAGGTAAGGCGACCAAACATTATATTTTTCGTTCATCTAACTATTAATAATATCACGATTAAATAATTAATCGACTGACCAATGTTTGCAATATTCACGTCCTCCGCGATCATAATATAGGCAATAATATTACTATTACGGTAAACGTTAAACCGTAGATTTATTGTCATCGGTCGAAATTATTATTTTAGTCGAAAAATACACACAATAAACACAAATATGGTGTCTACAGATTACAGAAGTTTATTGTTAAAAAAGAATAATCCGCTTTGTCTTCCACACACACGCATCATAATATAATAAGATATTGTATTGTAAACAACATTATGCCTTATGTTCTATTTTCGGAGTGTCTTTACGATTATATTAATCATTAATATGTTTAAAAGTTTATTCAGTTATTCAGGAATATAGTAATATTACTAATAAGTAATAATTTATATTAAATTATTTTTATATTCTAATACCTAATACTTATAAAAAGTCTATGTTACGCGGATCTTATAGTAAACTTATTGTTTAAACATTTCCCAAAGACTATATTTTTTAAAATGAAAATATAGTTTTTATCAAACACAATAAATACACGTTTTATAAAGGCAAATAAATATTATTTGTTATCCGGTTCAATAAAATTATTTCAACCGCCCAATTTTTACATATACATTTATGTGGTTTATTCATTCATAACTTTTTCGTGTTGAATATTTTGAATAAATCCTCAAAGTGATTACACATTAAATTGTACCTTTAAATGTCATAAATAAAATAGTTCTAAGAAAAATATATTTGTATTGGTTTATTGATTAGGTGAATTGTTTTTATTGTTGATTGAGCTTTAAAATTAATACGAAATGCTTGACGACGTGTAATCTAAAATATCATAAATACTTTTCTATAGTTAAACAAAACTATGTATTTTACTTTATTTAAATTAGCGAATTATTTAATTTGAATATTAATATTTTTATTTTACATCATTTTGTTTAATACAACGCTTACATATTATATTTCGAAAAGTTATATAAGCTATACCGCATAGCTATGAACATTTTATTTCTATATTTGTAGTTTTATTTTAAACTAATGTGAGACTTTATATTATATAAAGTATAATATAATTGATTTAAAGTCGTATCAATATTAATTGTTATAAATGTTATTAACGTACTTCTACATATTACATAAACAATATAACACAAATTAATGCAAAAATACGTTTAAACGTTTTATCTTGTGTTAACGGAATGTTAGCAAACTAATTTCTGTATACGTACGTATGTGTAATGCGCAGTAAAGCAAAATAACCTTATGCAGAATAAAAATTGTGTTGTTTATTGTAAATTTAAAACTTAAACTATTGCTATCAAATTTTAAAAGAAGAGAGAATCAAATAATTCCTAAAAAAATAAGTTGCAACTTTTTTAAAAATTCAGACTTCTTCTTAAAAATCACAAAATGGATACATCAAAATACGTTTAAAATATTCTTTATTTTAAATTTCACACACGTTTAATCTCTAAATTTCCCCTGAAATTCACAGTTTCGGTTTGACGTATGGTTATTTATACTGTTCGGTCAGCCTGCAGACAGAATCTCGAGTTAAATATTCTCTGAAAAATATAAAACGTAATAAATTATGTCATTATAATTAATATCGTCGAGAAATCAGGGACAAGTGGTCGTTTAGAATTATCGTGTGGTTTCTTACGAAAAAAACGTCGTACTGGTACATATTATAATAATATAAACCGTGTTGGAATAATTACTTTTGAAATTCACAATAATCTAGGTCGTCAAGATTATATTTTGAATTTACGACGACGACGAGGGTGTCTGTCTGGCTAGCTACCCGCTATTCACACCATGTCCTTTGTTCTTATGTAATTTCTACCAGATTATTCCGATTCCGAGAACACACCATCCGTACAGCATCGCGCATATTTTTTTCGGACACAAGCTGAAAACCAGAGCTGTGTCAATCGGCAACCGTGTACATGTTATAACGCGGTATAATATGGTAGCTATACATTTTCTCCCGCTCGTTATCATTGCATAATATATATATATGTTGGTGCCCGTCTACATTTCAAACACACAAGACACACACGCACAGACAGACATAATATATTATACACCGTGATCATAAAATTCGTATTACATCGATAACGGACATGACGTTATCAAACGTATAATATGCGATTCCCACAGGTTTTTCAAACGTGAAAATTCGATCGCTCTGTACAACACAGCGGCGGGCTTGAAACCACACACGTGTTGGGACGTCGGAGAGTTTGCTCGTATTGTGTGAGACTGTGAGTCGAGTCTAAGTATCGCGGTGATTTTCTATGTACATTCGACGGTCACCGATGGTGTCCGGCGGATGTGTCCGATTTCACGACCTCCGATGTATGTACTACGGTGCGTTATTAATCATCGCCGTGCGGATCCCCATTAGAGCGCGCGCGATTCCCACCGGTTTCGAACGAAAATTCTTAGAACACCGCGAACGATCGTAAAAACTGACGGCCGGACACGTGTGTGTCTCGTCCCTGAATCTGATTAATTAGGCGACCGAAAGTAAATGAGAAAAAGGAAAACGAACATCATATTAATAATAATAATAATTATACAGAAATAATATAATAAGTATAATCGACAGTATCTATTATTTATAATAATATCCATTATTTTGTATTTTCGTTCGAAATGTGTGTCGTCGCATTCGTCGTGTATATCCATATTCTATGATGTTCATAATACAATTTCAATACATTTTCTATAGACGTACTTATTGTTAGGTTAGAATAAAATTGACTTTTTTACTTGAGTGAAATGTATTTTTAAAATGGAAAAGCAATTAATAGTTAATTATTTTCAACATATTACAATAACCATTAGTTAGTAAAGTTTTGTAGCGATATTTTCAACTAATTAAAAACTGTAATAATTTAATATCGTAAATTGCATTTATAGATATTTGATTGAAAACGTACATACGAAAGTGAAATATGAATTTATTTTAGAAATTCTATATCGAAATCTAGACAAAATCATGATTAAAGTGCCAATCAAGTACATGACGTGAAACATTACAATCATGATTGAATCGTAGTTGTACAATATCAAAAATTGTAACATGTTTGGTTTACTAAATAGTAAATAGTAAATAAAAATTATAAAGTAAATTAAAATTATATATTCTTAGCAGAAATATAATAATAATAATTTTATACCAAAATATATCTTTGAAAATTGTATAATTAGTAGTATATAGGTATATAACTATCTAACAATTTCATAATCGGATTAAAAATAATATTTTCACTATTTTTTACAAATAATTCTTAATAATGTGTATATATTATATTATGCATTAAATAAATCGTCTAATATATTCTGAGATATTAGATATTACTGACTGTTAATATAAATATTATAATTTAAAATCATATATTTTAGTAAGCATACGTGTTGCTCATTTTAAACGTTAAAAACGTATCGTGATAAACTGATAAATGATAAAATTATAAACGATGGCATACAGTTTTATGTAGTATTTTGGATCAACGTAAAATCTTACATCAGATCGATAACTTTTGCGTCGTTTATTAAAACAATGTTACACTGCGCAGGTTGATTTTTCTGCCTAACAAATTCGTATTATAACTTTATACGTTCAGCGTTATTCACTTATTCTTAAGTATCATAGAACAGTGAAATCATACAATCACAGGTTTTCTGATTTGCAACATTTATTAATATAAAAAGATGAAATATTTTATAAAATATCAGGTATATTTCAAAGGGTTTGTCAAGTGAACATTAAAACTCCACCTGTGGATTACAGAGAAATTAATTATATTATTTAATTTATTACATTTATAATATAATAATTATTTATAGTAAATTTGAAAATAAATTATATTTTAATATTATAATTATATAATATATACATATTTGTTTAAATTAATAAAAATATTTTGCGTCTTCTGGAAATAAATTGATCATCTACGTGTCTCATCATTGCACGATTTTTGGGGAACATGGATGAACGTGGGAAATGAAAATGATTAGAGAAGATAGAATTACAAATGTATATAAGGAGTTGCATAAAAATTGTAGAGAAAATGAAAGAGAATAGGTTGAGATGATTTGGACATATAGTTGTGACGAGAGATTATTCAGAGGAATAGTTTTTATGGAAAAGGGGAAATGGAGAAAATAGAGAGAGATATGAAAATAGCTGGTGTAAATGGACGATATGCTTTGAATCGATATCTATAGAGGATGTCTGACTCTGTCCAGTTATGGGCGTAAGGAGAGGTAGATGGATATATATATATAGGGGAATTGATTATGTTATATTTTGTCCGTTGGAATGATCGATGCTATTAATATCGTTCATTGTTCGAAAATGTCTACTACCGGAAACGATCAGGCGGTTGCGGGTTAGGTGCTGGTTTAGATTAGGTTATGTGTCGGTTCGGTCAGCGACAACAGCCGCGCGCGTTTTCGGCGAGTCATCCGTCCTCGCCACCGTCGCAATCAAATCCCTTAATGTCGAAGCCTTAAAATATACTCCAGCGAGCACGTGTGCTTATCAGCCCATCAGCTGGTGCGTATACGTCGTCGTCTTATTCGCCATTATCCGCATATCGTTAGTGTACTGACGCGTCGGAGGAGACGGCCCGGAGACTGCGGTCTGTTGACCAAATGGACCGCGCGCTCGGTCGTACGCCAGGACGCGGACATACACTCGTAATAATGTAAATAATTCATTTCAATAATTGGCAAGACGCGAGGCCCGGTGGTTTTCGATAACTGCAGTCCGCGCTGACACACGCGCGCAATTTCGTAGACATAATTATTATTATTATTATACAAATATTATATACAGTCTGCCGTATAGTCGTGTGCGGACGGACACGAGCTATATATTCGACCCGACAGACAGATTTTCCGTCTGTACGGTCGGTACTTACGTTACTACCACTACCTATTAATAATAATCGCAATTGTTGAGAGTTGATCGGAACACGTCGATTTCATGGTTTGACGGCGGTAAAAAATGTTCCGCGCGATTACTTTTCCCGCGAAAACATAATATGATTCGCGAAAACGAATTACAATAATTAATTATCCGCCGATATCAAATGTATGATATTATCACCTATCAATTATTACGGCTAGGATTATGTGTAGATAATTATAAGGAGTTCACTTTTACGCTAAAACCATAAATTAGTTTTCATTTCGATACGAAAAATTCGTTGTGATTATATTAATTTACAATTTATCTTAATTTTATTATATTATTATTTATTACCTTGTCAAAATGAGAAAGTAACAGTTAGTTAAAAATTTTAAATTTTTAAATTTTAAGATTTATATATAATATAAATATCATTAAATTTAAATTTAAAAAATACGAATAAAAACTAAAAATGCAAGTAAAAAATATTAAACATTTAATGTTTTAATGCTCTTGAATTTTTATGAAAATATTTCCATTTAGTTCGTAATTTTTTTATTTAGTTTGTATAGAAAAATCAATCTACTAAATCCAACATTATCACTTATTGAATTACGAACACTATATTATATATTTTTTTTGATATAAAAATAAATATTTACCTTTATTTACATTTATTTAAAGACTATTTTTTAACGTTTAATATTCAATAGATTTTCGACATATCAAAATCATTTGGATTTATTTATTGAAATTATTTGAGTTTTGGCTGATTATGTTTTAGTTTTCAATAATGTTCTAATTCTAAAATAAAGAATATGGCATCAATCTGATTGCATTTAGGTAAGTAGGTACTGTCGAGTCGAATGTTGTTATATTAGCAAAATGAAAAATTAATATTTGCATAATCATCAATGATCAATGTATTGATATTTATAATTATAGGTATTAACATTTCGTATAACTGCATTAAAAATTACAATTAAATAAACCAGCTGTATATTGAGTATTTCATAAAGATGGTTTAGGATTTTTTTGGAACCTTCATGATGGTTTTCCTCCTCTTCATTTTATAATATTAAAAAAATAGTATACAAATATTATTATTTTTGGTTATGGGACGGGTTTAAATCCGGTTGACACCTCCGTGAATACGCCTCTGTAATATATATTTAACATGATATATAATATATAATAATTTAAGAAAATAGTAATTTATTGCATATTAATTAAACAAAATAATAAAATAATTAATAAAAAATCACAGATAACAAATTTTATATTATAATTGATTATATTTTTAAATTGGTTATTTTTTAGAGTTTTATTTTAAATATTATATCGTTAAAGCGTTATATATAGTATATTATATTATACATAACTGGCATAATGGAATTAGGTTTTTAATAAAAAAAATTATGTATTATATAAAGGTTAGGTATCTTTTCAACATTTGTTACGTATTTGTTTATAAATTGTTTATAGTTATACAGACACGAGCCCTTAATAATAAATATTAACAAATTATAGTTTGTACAACGTATAGTTTAGATTACATATTAAGAAATAAGTAAGTAGATTAAAAAAGAAATATATACAAAATAAATATGGATTATTACATGAATAATGGATATATAATATTATAAACGCAATAGATCTATTTTTGATTCGATATTGTTATTTCTGTACCGAAGCAATTGAAATGTAGTTTAATCATAATGATATATTATTATTATATAATATAATTAAACAAATGCATAATATTAGTCTGTAATACATTTGTAATTAATTTATACAATCATACATAAATATACAAATATGGATGATAGCAATAATTGATGTGTGTTCAAAATTCAACATATACCTACGAGTACCTACATAATTATGACAAATTATCAAACGCCTAATCACCGTATAACGTGACAGAATCATGCCGCGATATAGGTATGTACCTATAATACCATTAATACCTATAATATTTTCATATATCGTTATATATAGTTATATCGGAAAATAATTGTTTTCGAACAAGTCAATTTGGGATATAAGCAATTGTCAAAATTCGAGTGGAAATGGAGGGAAGCCATCTCTTTTTACTTTTTTTGTTAACACTGTATTATTTATAACCGAAATAATGAACGTGAATTTTATATTAAAACTATCATTTTTAGAAATTGTAGTTCCTATTATTAAACTAAGAAGCAACGATTGAATTTTTTATATTTTTAACATCTTCATATTTTCTACATAATAATAATAATTTACAAAAACCTTACAAAATTAAAAAAGTGGGAAGGCCGATTGTGGACGTTTCTCCTTCATCTCTTCGGTCCTCGTATAAATTAGTGGTTTACTCTAATTATAAAGATTTGAATGCAATGATATTGCATTAGAAAAAACGATTCTGAGCGTATCTAAATATATTGCGATATATTATATTAATAATCTATTTCAAAATTTCAAATCCCTACGATCAATATTCAAGGAGTTATCATTCCTTTTCAAGGAAAAACTTATAGGACATTCAAAAATTGAGCTAAATAAAGTACCAACTAGATTAAATTTGCTATAGAGAGGGTATCCTATTTGTGGTAATCGGACCATTATTTCTACCCACAAAAATGTTTTCATATATCAGAAAAAAAATATAATAAAAAACCTATAAAAAATTGTCAATTTTCCGCTTATTAAGGAAAACTTTTTAGGAAATTCGAAAAATGAGCTTAATAAAGTAACAAGTAGACAACATTTGCAAGCGAAGCATATGCTATACGTGGAAATCGGACCATTATTTCTACCCAAAAAATGTTTTCATACATAAAAAAAAAATCTTTGTAAAATCAATACATTCCTCGCTCCGCTCAGAATCTAAAAAACTTTAAAATATGTACAAACATTTAATTTATAATTATATAATTACAAAGCTTAAACAATGTAAACAGAAATAATTTAGTACTTACTTATGATGGGGGGAACTTAAGGTCTGTAATATATAATAATATTAAGCTCCATTAAATATCTGGGCACATCCCTCCACTTATATTTTAACCCATTTCGACCATTGGAAGTGAGCAATCGAGTAAGCTTATAGCTATCAGAAATTATTAATAATATTATACGAATTTTGTTATTATATTTATCGAATTTACACACAAAACTTAATTTTTCTATAACATAATTATTACCGATAGATAGGTAACTCTATATAGTTAAGAAGTAATATTTTCGTTAACATTTTATGTTTCAGCTGTATTTTGTGAGTATGCGTGTGTGTGCTGTTTTTATTTTATTACCGTTGAGCGTTGCCGCATAATAAATAATAACGTATTATAACGACGCGAATACTATATTACGAAAATATATATTTATCCGAGTTTCGTCCTGTTTTGGGATAATATTATAATAACAAAATATAATTATTTACCCTCTACCGTCTGCGACCGCGGATATATTGTATACCTAACTATATATTATTATTATACGCACACAAACACTTGCGACATTTTCTTACGGTCACTCAGTTCTTATCACACACATATAAATTACACAAATAAATATATAATAATAATACATTAATAACTGTGGTGGACACGAAACGTCGTGCGTGACAGTGTGTCTCGACAATAATTTTCCGACATCGCGTTCGGTGGTCAACCCAAGTGCGGGGTGAATGGCAAAAGAGGGTGGGAGGGGGTCCTTGTGTCGTCGGCCAATCATTAGTGTGTATACGACCGTCCGGAAGGAACTGGGTTTCCTGAAGAGATAACACGGTTGCGACACGACAGTTCACGTGCGCGATTATGACGTGAGAGGTATATAATAAAAAAAAAATACTATTTATATATATATATACAATATATGAAATATAGCCGAAATAAAACAAAAACTAAACCGAAATGAAAATGAAAAAGAAAAAAAAATGGGAAATTTATCAAACGACTAAATCTGGTGTTGTCACAAAGTGAAAGAAGTAAGGAGAGAGTGGGGTAGAAAAAACTAGCAAAGTGACCTCGATAAAAAATATAGTATATATAGTAAACGTGCAAAGTCCATTAAAAAACCTGTGCAATATATAAAAGAAAATAGAAACTAAACAATATTACTCTTTATTTATTTTAAAATATAATACGTACCTATATATATTATTGGATACTATTCACCTCGTACCAATTATGTGTACGCGCAAAACTTTTACGCTAACTCTTTTGGATGGTATAATATATAGATACAATAATTTTAAAGATAAATGAATAATATATTATTTTTAATACTAGAAAATAATTCATTTTTATGCGTTTTAAATGTCAAACAAATTTTTAAATGTATAACAAACGCAACCATCTCATTAATTATTGTAATATGCATGTTCAATTTTCTAAGTACCTACCTGGATAGATACTTATATTTATTTTGTTAACTAAAAAACGTATTTTTTCATACATATAAGCTTTTAATTATTTCCGATTTATGTGCGGCCCCAAGGTCATGTCATAATTATTCATTAGTATTAAAAGGAGACTTTCAAGACATTTTTCTGCAGCTAGTAAAACAAAGAAAGTATAATATATTTTTATTTATTTATTTAAAAATTACTCGGTGTATGCATCTACATGTGAAGGATCTGAAAGAGAATTCTTTAAAAATGTTTGACCTGCAGGATGTATCGTGTTACACAGGTTTGGTAATTTATTTGTTTGATTACAGGATGTGTTTTAACCGTATCATTTATCGGCTTCAATAACTTTCTACCAACTTTATAATTTTGAAATCACAGTTTTGAACGTTAAACGTGCGTGATAGTCACATTTATTACATAACACTTTCATTGTCCTTAGTTTGATAAATTAAATCATAAGTTATCAAACATTATATGACTCATTTATGGATCACGTTAAACCTTATTTAGTAATGCATGATTCACACATGGTTAATTTCAAATATCTTTTCCCCTGTACATTTATTTTTATGCATTATATGTTATGAAATTCATGATAACACAATTTGACTTGAAATGATAAGCTTTCTTATGATATATTGTATACATTATATAGGTTCTAATAGAAATTAGTGTCGAAAGCAAGTGACCTCTCTATAATTATAATATTTTTCTTTATTCTTGTATGTATGTAATAATTGTTATAATGATCTTGCATTATATAGTTACTTATACTTAATACATATATAAATGTTAAAATGTTACAAACAAAAAATGGCTTATAATTGTAACAACTTATACCGAAAACATGACAACATAGTTTACAATAATTTATCCAAATGGACTAGACAGTAGAGCATAATATTTCTAATTTTTCAATCGGAACTAAACAATAATAAATATATTATCGGTCGTCGAACATTGAACGTGTTGAAATATTTGTTTTAATATACTTATGGGTTTACAAAAATTTAAATGTTTATTATTCATTATATTTTGTACATTTTTGAATATTATATATGTTCCTTTATGAACAAGGTAGATTTTAAAACAATTTTAATAAGGATATAAACTATACAAATTTTTCAAAATTTCAATGGGTATTCATTTTAAACAAACGAATAACATTGACAAATGTACTGTCTTAAATAGTTAAATGTTTTGCAAATAATGGAAATTTCGAGTTTTAATATTTCGATAATTTCGAGTTAAAGCTGACCAAATACGAGAGAAAAGACCGTCGAATATCAAATAGATAAAAAAAAAAAATAATTAAGGCGGTTGACAAACGCGCAGGGTCGGTATAATAGACACATATGCGAGTTGTGTGTTTTGTAACGAGTGATTAATGTCGAACGTTTTGCAGATCGACCGTTCGCGATCGACATGTGGCCAGAAAAGTGAAGAGGTCCTCGTGCTCACAAACACGCGGGGCACGTGGTACACTGCACAGGCAGCACAATAATAATAATATATAATATAATAACGCAAACGATTCATTACAATGAAATCCGTGTAATACCAACAGTAATAATATACGTGTTATTATGTTTTCGTCCATTTTGTTTCGTTTCGAATAACAAAATATTATAATGTGCATATTTAACACTCAAAAATTATACTATTATTACTATTATTATTATTATTATACTACTACTACTACTACTACTACTACTTAGAACGGTACTAACACGGCTACAATAATATTGTACGGTTTTGTTTTTTTTCTTTCGGTTTTTGACGAGGGAGACATTTTTTTTTAAATGTTTTATTATTTTGTTTTGTTTTTCCGTTCAGAATAAAACACATTTCGTTTTACTCGAATGTAGTGGTACGCACTCGTGTCACCGATTCACTTCTATATAATATACTATTATAATAAGTACGCGTTATCAAGTTTATTGGACGGTCCACGGGGCTACTCTAACCGCGCTGACACGCGTGTATCGGATTTATTATACGCTAACGGGTTCAAAACGAACGGTTAACAAAATTGAATAATAAATAATATAATAATAGTTATAATATGGAATTGTTTTCAAACCATCGGACGATAACTGAAATCTGAACGATTCGACCTAATAGGTTTTTTTGTTTTAGAAGTAACTGTCAGACCAAATCTCTACCTCTCTTTCTCTCTCTCTCTCTCTCTATCTATCTCTCTGGGAAAACGTGACGTAATATTAAAATCAATTTTATCTACCATAATTCAATTAAGAAAATATCGCCATAAACGCTGAATTCTTATTTACATTATATTAATAAAACTAAACAAATGAAAAGAAAATAATTATTGTAATAATTTATGTTTATAATAACCTATATCGTGTGATACTCAATATTATTTACTATATTGGAGTATTAAGTCTATATCATGTAAAACAGTCCCTGTTTATTTATTTTTTAAACAAATTCATACATCAATATCCACCTACCTTATAAAACACCTATATTGGTTATTCTTATTTGTTCTTTTTTTAATTTTTTTTTTTTAACTGGAAGTTTATTATATCATTGTATAATGATTACATTATTTTTGTTTTCATACATGACAGTTATTTTTCTAATTAAAAGAATTGAATAATATATAATAACTGTATATTAGTTGTTGAACAATTAATAATTGAATCTAAATGTATGTAGGTAAATCGTAAATAATTATGTATAATATTATATGCAGTACACGCTATACAGGGTGTCCCAGATCTATTTACTAATTGCAATATCCCAGCGAAATATTAAAATTTTTTAATGCAGTTTTTATCAAATTATTATTTAGACAACGGACTAAATTATTATTTTTATTGCATACTTCTTTAAAAAAAAGACGTAAATTCTTTATTTTTTAAGTTATGTAAAATTTTAAGATAGCTATTTTAAAGAGTATATTTATATGAGAATTTCAAAGTTTTGATCTCTTAATTTAATCAAAATTTTGATTTTTTTTTTTTTTAATTTTGGAGAAATAATATTTTTGTTGTCATTTGAATACATTGGGTAAATTATTATATTATATATCGTTATGATTTTTCGAATGTATCCAGATTTTTATCTATATTATGTTTTAATATTCAAAATTACACAATATTCATCATTTGGTCTGCCTTTAATATTGATATTATTGAATGTCTAATATTTACAACGCGTTATTGATTATTATTATCTGGGATATGTTGATATTTTATCAGCTTTATTAATTTTAATTTGCGGGAAAATGAAAAGCATGCAAATTCTGACGATAGTCATGCAAAATCATGCTAAATACATGCTAAATAATGAGTTAAGACTTTTTTGAATATTCGAATAGGGTGCGGTACTGATGACGTGTACGTTTATAATATCGTCAAAAAAGTAACAATAGATAGGTACGATTACAGGTGTTATAGGTAGCTGGTAATATTGAGATATTATAGGTATCAAATTGTTGGTGATGTACTTGCGATTATCTATACCTACTATAAAATAAAGACATAAGACTCGCACAACGCTATTCGTGTATGCTCTGTTTTAGCTACCGTGTAATTGAACGACGGGACACTGAAAAACAGTTGTCTCGACACAATAAAAGGGAACTTTTTGACCCTATCGACGCGGTTAACGACCGTGTATTTTTCGTATATAGTATATATATATATATTATTATTTTTCCTTCTGCGTTTCCACATTTTTCCTTCCCCGCAAAAGTCGTTTATCATCGTCCGGACGACACACTGTCCCCGACAACACTATCCCATCAATATCGTAATAGCCGATCATTGTGTGTATACATTTATGTATGTGTGTGTGTGTGTGTATAAAGCATACGGTAGTACTCTACCATAATGTATCCCGCAGAAAATCGAAAAATCATCTGGCCGATGTCATATTATAATGTATATAATCGTTTCTGGGGGTCTCTCTTGTAAAGTGGTCGCCCGGCTCGATGCTGCCAAACCGTATAATATCATATTGTACTCTCGAGCAGCAGGGCAGAAATATCATATTATTTTTATTATTATTATAAAATTTTATATCTATAGCACACAGACATGTATGCACTACAATACGTGCAAGTGTGTATTAGTCGTTTCATCGAGTTTTTTTTTTCGTGGATATAATATTATCGATTTCCGTAATATGCGTGTATATGAAGATTCGACCCCGGAATCGTCTCGAAACCACCGTAGATTATCAAATACTTCGTGGGATTAAATTTAACGAATCCAAAGTACAACGATATACTACGTTGATCATACTACGTTATGATCAAATTTTAGAAACGATATATAATTATTATAGTATAGAATAAAATATAACAGACCATTGGACTCGTTCCCCGAACTGTGACATACGTCAACAATTATTTCCTTAAATCATTCAGAATCACGCATTTAGAAATTAACATCCGAAAGTACATTCTACGGAATTTTTCGGTCCCAAGTCATGCACATTCGTAAACTAGGCCGCAGCAGTTCGCCTGACCATGCTCCACTAAAACCAACATGTTTCCTAAGCCTCTCCAGTAGTCAAAACTTAATATATAAACAGCGAAAAACCGAAACACTAAAGAAGGAATAGTTTTATTGGCCTGAGTAGTCATTCAAAGCAAATGATATGTTTGTTCCAAGGACGAATTTTAGAGAAGGCGATCGTCTGGTTTTCAACTGAGCTTTACCTGATTTCAGTTAAAATTCATATTATTAATATAATATAATAATATTACCTCTATTTCGCGAAACAAACAATGAGCAATAAACTATAGTGATTTATAGGTACGACTCTTTTGCCGATACATAATTCATGAAACATCGATTGTTTTCTTTTTCAATTAACACACCGTGATGGTGTGAGACGTTAATCCGTTACGGTTTATATTCAAATCGTCGCGGTCGTGTTTTGAACGGTACCTGTCCAAACAACGAAGACGGGGACGGGGGATGCCTTGTGTCTTTGCCCCGTGACGCGGAAACGTATAATATTATAACAAACGTATATTCACAACGATAATAATATAATATACTATTCCCATCGGTGCCTAATTTAATTACGTATACGTCACACTTGCCGTACACCAAACATATAATAATAATAATATAATATAAATAAATTATAATGTGTTCCTCATCGTCGCCGTCGTCTACAAAATAATAATATTATATGCTCTCTCTCGTCAAAGCGACGGTTGCATCTCGCCCGATTTATAATATTATAATTTATGAGCATATATACCTACCATAGACTATATTATATATGAATATGAATCTAATTGATGAAGAAACGCTCGTCGAGAGTGCAGCCACAAACAATCGTCATTTCACAACAATCATAAATAAGACAATGAAGAATAGTTTTTTAAACGTTCCGCCCGGACCCGCGTGTCTTATACCAGTTGGTACACCTATATTATAGGTATATTATATTATAGGTACGGGACAAAGGGACGCGTCACCCTTTCTGTTTCGTTCGTGACGGTTGTCGTTTTTGGGGGCTTTTGTTATATATACATATCCATCTCATACACACACACATTTACCTAGATGACTTTACCAATCAATCGGAAACCATAAACGAACATACACACATGTAGGCTAGTACACTCTCAAACGGGTTTTTTAATCGATTCCGATTTCCGTCCCTAAGAATCGCGTATTAAACAATGAGACACGGGGAATGGGATGCTGCTGTCGGAAAACAATAGTGATAAATCTGCCGTTATTTCCGATCTATATTATTATAATATTAAATAAATTATTTTACGTTTTATGCATACAACTGCCGATGCCGGGTCGGTCGTATGTATATATTCATATAAGTTGTACCGTGTATTATAATATAATATATCCTACCTATATACTATAATAATTATTTAGTGTTACGAAATGTATTTCAATAAAAATATAAATTCATATTTTTACGCGTTCGAATATTGTCAAATGATAATAATATTTATATACGTAGAGACTGTGTAGGAAATAACTGACGAATCTTATTCTACTTATAAGTACATAAACTTCGTAGCTTACATTTCGTATAACAATAATTACCTTTTCTAATATTCTTCTATAGTTATGTAATTTTATTCATTAATTCCATTCAAGTTAAATATTTTACATTCTTTTATTTAATTTTAAATTGGATTGAAATTCATTTTATTCATAATTTTGAACATTTGAAAAAAGTTTATAATAATTTCGTTCCAAATATTTTTCAATCAAATATCGAAAAATATGAATTTCAAATAAAAAAAATATTAACTTCGATGAATTTTCTTGGTTTTTATCAATAACCATTAGGAAAAAGTGATCCAGTGACACTCGGTAAAGAAGTTCTGAAGGCAATCGTATTTCGCGTGTTTTTAAAAGTTTGTAAAGTCAACTTACTATTTTTAAATCATATTATATAAGAGTTCAAGAAGATGAGAAAATACTTTTTAATCAAATAAAGTGGTTGAATAACAAACAAGGTAAATAACATGTGATAAATAAAATAAAATATTCTATTCTAGACAACTTTCGAAAATTTTTCAACTTTTTATCCATAGGGTACCGTATATTTTCTATTTACTGAAATTAGTGTTATCCTTATGTCAAATACTTTCTTCATTTTTCTTATTATGTTATATATTTTATTTCCGTAATTTATTATAACACAGAAAAAAAAATAAAAAACAAACTATTATCATTTACGCATAATCTAAACCATTCAGCAGTAATATTAATGTTTCAAAATTATAATTATTCTGTAATTGTTTAAATTAAACTTACCAATATATCTGGCTATATACTGATATATATCCGGTGAGAAATATAGCAAAACCACTGTCATACAGAATTTAAATTATGGTGTTTGATTAAATTTAAATCTTCAAAATTTAATTGATTTTAACTAGAAGAAAATTCATGATACTCTTGGGCTGTTTGTAATATAATATAATATGATAAAGAAGTTACTTACAGTTGTTTAAAACAGGAGAAATAAATGCGTATAACTTCATTGATATTTTACAAAAGTCCTACGAGGAAAAAAATATTTTTAACCTTCAAACTCTATTAGTTGAATATTGTTTTTAAATTATTTTCTACAATATAAGTTTTACGTAACTGTGATGCTGGAAAATTCGATTGTCCTCTTAATTAATTATCTCAGTATAGTAGTTAATATTAATTTATGTTTATAATTATAATTTGTATGTCTGCAGTTTTATTCAATTATCAATTTATATATAAATTAATTTACTTATGTATTTTAATTTATATTTTACATTTAATACGTTAATTCTATTAAAAATCAGTCTATTTTAACACACTCTTATTTATTTTCACCAATAACTGAAATTAAAATTTTATCTTATTTTTATCAAATACACAATATAATCTGTTAGTTAATAATAATTAATAATGAATTGAAAATAAATTTCAATTTTATTTATTTATTTAAATTTATAATTCATTGTAATACTCTCTTATCACGCAAGTGTAGTTAATATATTAAAAAATTATATGATATACTTATTCACATTATATCCTATTAAAATTAATTTTAAACATTTTTAAATACCAAAATTAAATCTTTCTTAGGCCTCGCAAAACCTTTCACCCATTTTTTTTTTTTTTTTTTTATAGTTTGATGTTGATCGTATGAAATTAGTGCACGCTTGGAAGGTACGAAATAAAAAATTAAATCTAGATCATATTATACAGGTCACAGGATTGTACTGAAGCGTGTTCTCTAAGGTTTTTAAAATAATTATAATGTTTTTAATATTATTTGTATCGCGCGTTATTTTAATGGAGTTAATTCCACGTGAATTATAAACGTCAAGATAATGTAATATTGATAACAATTTCGTTTATTTTCTATAATGATACAATAACAAATTGTTGTTAAATATTTTAATGTTCTAAAATACGAAAATAAATTAAACTTCACATTTTATTATAAGGTTATAAGCAAGAATGTGTAATTTAACGTTTGTAAATAATAATTGATGTTTGTAATTTGTTTTGTAAATTGCTTCGTCCTTCATGTTCTAACGTTATGTCGAGTTATTTTTTCTAAAACATTATAAAAGTAAATATTTCAATTTGGCACATTTAAGACAATGAAACGGTACAGAAAACAGTACGGTTATTCTATAGTGTCAACAGTTGTGATATTCTAAACATATTGTACAATATATTATTGTTATTGAAAGGACGCGTAAGGATTTCGGTAAACCGAAAGAAAAACGATTCGTAAGGACAGAAACACAGTATGTTTCCGGAAAGGAAATTAAAGGCTCCCGAGCTTATCGACTAGCGAACTTATTCCGCCGTCCATTGTCATCGCCGGGTCACGATTACGCCAATATTCGACGGCGACATCAATAATATACACACTATCGTCTCTTATTATATCATATACGTACAACACACAAACACACGTTGCCAATTTATTATTACACGTTGTAATCATTTTATACAGAAGTCGATTCGGAATCCTTTTTGCGGTTCGTCATGCGATATGGCGTGTGCGCGCACGTGGCAATATCGAACGGGCGTTTAATCGCGTCAAATGAGACGCGGGAGAACGCGCGCGTTGGATTTACCGGAGAAACACGATCGAGAAATAAAATATAAATTAAATGGAAGCTTTAAGAGACACACACACACACAAGAGGGTCAAAGGATCGCAGCGTTATACCGCGGGGTTAAAGATCATCGCACGACTATACAAATTAACTGTTCGTATATTATACGAGTACGATATCGATACGAACGCGAATAGATACAAAAAACAGCGATAATATGATGTCGTTATAATATGTAGAAAAAAAAAAACACATACGCTACTCTGTACCCCGTCGAATACACACACCCTGTATACATTATTACCGGTATGGTTACCGCGGTATGACGACGACGACGTTCGTTTGCGAGGCGCAAACAAAAGTGACACGAAACACTACCTACGTCCATAATGGATTTATTGAAGGCTTCGCGTCCCGTTGTTCCTGGTTTCAATTAATTTCTATGGCTTCTGCCACTTAATTTATCGTCGTCGCTCGCGCGTGTACGCGTATAATATACGTGAACACGGGACGCAGGTAGACGCACGCGTGCCCACGTATATAATAATATGATATGATATGCAAACAACGTGAAAGTTTAAAATTGTGAACGAGAAGAGGAAAACAAACACTCGACGTTGTGCGATAATAAACAGTCGGACGTGCAATAATTAAATAGTACCCGTTATATTATTATTTGTTCAATTATTATCGTGACCATCGTTGCACGATCCATATCGATCCGCGGGTATGTATATGATATTATGCAAATATAAATAATTATATCGATCCGAACTGTCAATAAGTTTCCCCATCGCTATTTTATTTTCATAAAAATTCGTACACGGTACACAGTTATATTGTATCTACTTACATTATAAAAAAAAAATTGAAAAACGAGGGGGGGGGCTTATTCCATATCATTATAATTGCAATAGGTTATCTAGAACTTTAGTAAAATATTATCAAGTGATAACATTGTTATTATTATCATAGAAGATATTTATATTAAAAATGAAAAATATCAAATAATTATGTAGGTATACCTATTCTTTGTTGAAACAATATTATTATTAATAACTGAATATAAATTGTTGTATATATTTATACTTATTTGCAAGTACATAATACTTAAATCTGTAACGAACACTCGGTAGTATTTTTACAGAGGGTGTCTAAGAGTCGATCCTCAAGCCGAATGGAAAATATAATTAAAAGATGTTTAATAGATAATTATACAAATTTATTTATTATTATATTATTGTTTATAACATTACTATACATTATTATATACTACTAAAATTTTGGACCGCCCCAGCAAATTATTGAAAACCCGCTACTGTGCACACTTACTACTCGAACTGCCTACATAATTTTTGTTATCAGGATTCACTTTAAAATAGGGGTTAAGTTCCTCCATCTCACCATTGAACCAACCGTAATTTTTCAATAATTGTAACCTTACAAATTTACGATATTTAATTATCATATGTAAAACAAATAGGTAGAATACTAAGTGCATTACAGTATTATGTATAGGAATGTGATACCTATATAATTTTTATTATTTCGTATTTCAAACAAAATCGTTTTTTTTTTTTTTTTAATGCCATCAATAAAATAACATTTTACATTTTATCCTTCTAATATTATTGCATTGGATCAATGTTTAAGGGGCCGATCGTCAATGATACAACCGGTTCACTTCGTTTTATAGCTTTTTAACATACTTACATATTAGGTAATAAAATCATATACTACATCGTCACGCGTTACAAACGAAAATAATTTGGAACTTATTTGTTTAATTATAATTTCATACAAATTAAATAAATTCAAACAATCACTATTCGCTGTTTATGGATGACATAAATATTTATGGTTTATTCGTTAGATGCGTACTAAGTTTTCATTATCTACTGCAAAAATTAAATAAGTTTGTTTTTTACTGAGCCAACTAAGTTTTAACGGTCAATCTTTGGAAGTATGGTGTCTTTTTAACCCTTTAAATATACCAATTTGAAATTTTTCTAATTAGTTTTATTTTTTTGAACGACTTATGTTGATTTTACCGTTAATATAAGTATAACTATTCATATTATAATTATTCTATGGCATATTTAGCAATTTATAAAGGGGGGTTCAGATTTATTTTTGGAAGCTCTTATGAATCCTTACCACCTTCTTTTCATTTTATATTATAAAAAAATTAATTACAAAAAAATGAAATTAAACATGTTCTGTATCTGTATACATTGTGTTACAAAATCTAAAACAATTGCAAAATAATACTATTAATAGCAATTTTGTTTGTGTTTTTTTTCTTTTTTTGGTTATTGAAAAGGTTTAATATACCGTTCGACCACCTCCGTAAATACTTCTCTACAATTATTATATAATTACCACTCAATATTATTATTACTTCGTACAGTTTAATATTTGAATTACTGTGGTGCGAACATTTAGTATTTTTTAATTTACTTTTTTCTCTTATTATTTCTTCACGATTTTTAAATCTTCTTGGCTGGCATTAAAACATTATATTCATTTCGGCTGATGCCGTTTATAATATAAACACTACAGAACGAAAAAATTGTAAATTTATTATAATTAACCATGGGTACACACATAGCCACAATCAGAATGTTATAACTTATAAGAAACGTGTTTTTTTTTTCTATAGTCATTAGTGATAGTATGTTTGTATATTTGCTCATTACTTATTATACATAACTTATTATTCGAGTTTAAATAAATTGTAGGCGATGCAATTATGATCTAAATTATTATTATTAGAAAACTGCATAGGTAACTAAAATGTAAAACGTTTGTTGGTTACAGAGAATATGATAATATTTTTAAACATTCTAAATATTTTATAGTAGTGTAGCACAAAAATGTATGATAATATTATAAATAGTCAAATAATACGATACAATGATTGTTGACATATACCTACGTATTTTTACGAACCCATCACAAACGACGACGACGTCACAAAGGTTTACGATAATATGACTGTGTGTGCGCGCACCCCAAGTTGGTTTCCACTCAAACCGTAGTCGTTGTGCAGAATAAACTATCATATTCATATTAAATACGCTTATACCTGCATAAGTTGTAAAGAGGTACTCTATACATGTTAATATCAATATAAATGAAAATAAAAAGTCTCGCGGTCACTAATGACGCTGGTGCGACGACAAATACACGTAGTACTTTTCGTTTTACATGAATAAATCTCTTTATCGTAGTTAAAAATGTAAAAACAAGAGTGCGGGGATAAATTTGTTTGACTGATCATATTAATTGTAATTACACAATTTCGTTATATTATTTAATTTGATTTCTACATATTAAACACAACCAATGTATGACACATTGATATACGATTATTATCCGATTACATTTTAAACAGTTATCAGTACTGATAAATATGTTGAATAAATACAATTGTTTAGTTATTATTTAAATACTCCTATATTATGTCTAACCAACGTTATCCTTTTTAAAACGAATGTTTCCTAAACATCACGTCTCGCTAATTATAGAATAATGTTGATGATAATTTATACATAATAATTTTGTCAACTGTTGGACGGAATGAAATAATATTATTAATTTAAATTTGTATGGAAATTTCAAACAAAAGTGTATGACTTTAAATCGAGCAGCGATTAAATATTATTAAATACAACTATTTTGAATATTATTATTCAATATAAAATTATAAACACTAAAAATTATCAGTGTAAGTAGAAATGAAAAGAATAAATGAAAATAATATTTTGAAAGATAATATTAAATAGAGCATATTTCTCAACGTGTTTCTCGCGTATTCTTTTTTACCGTTTCTCCTCATTTTTTCCATATTATATTATAATATTTATAATTCGTATATATTATTGGCGCTACTGTGTCTATTGTTGGCGTTATCTATTTTGCTAGTTGTCACAGCGATTGATCACGATCGTGTATGCTTACGTTTAAGAATGTGTCGTACTAATAAATTGAAAAACCCTGCAGTTCTGCGCGGCTATATAGTGGTTAGTCAGCTCGTTTCTTCCCTCCCTTCGAATACGTATTTTCCAATATAAGATATATTTCCAGACGACTTTACTGCCGCGCGATTTACGACTCGGCGGCCATCGATGTTATATACGCGTATGTGTGTGTTTTTTTAATATTGTTATCGCTCGTACGTGTCTTTGGATCAGTTTAAGTCGATACAGACCATACAGAACGGATAGTCGTAGACCAATATGTAGTGGCATTGAGTAAAGACATAACAAACGGTGGCAATAAAAATTAAATAAAAAACCAGACTGCGGTATACGAGTATATAATATAATATATTATATTATGCATTCCGCACAAAAGGGAGAGAATATATAAGTTGACCTGCCATGAACCAGATGTTCAAAAATAATTTTCTCGTATTGTTTGTATACGTACTCAGAGAGACTAATAAGAAACAATAATGATTCATATATATTTATTGGTGTTCTTATACACTTCGTGTAATCGCGTCGGTATTTATTTACACGTGCGTTTCACTATAATATAATATAAAATGATATGTATAATGTATAGAGTGGGCATGAATATAGTATAAACATAATAATATATAAACTATAATATAGTATTATACAAACAATCTAATATTATATAAAAATAATACTAATATTTTTCTTACTATTGTTATTATTTATTTAAAACGTCTAATATGTAAAAGAAAAAGTCGTAAAGGCTTATACTTATTATAGGTATAACTATATATTATTATTAGGTATTATAAATTAAATAGGTAGTGATAACGTTTAAATTACATTATGACTCGATAAATTAACTTCAGGCTTTTAGTAAGTTCCTATAGGTTATGTAAGAGCAACATAATTAAAAAAACTTAAACGATATAAAGAAAAATCTAAAATTATATTGGCGATTCTATAAAAATGATAGATACAAATTGTTCATAAGAACAGCTTTTTTTTAAATAAAACAATTAAATTTTAAAATATTAACTTTTTCAACGTTTACTTAATATATTACAATTTTAACTATAATATTAAATTTATAATGATTTAAATATAATTTAATTAGTTTAAGTTTAAATTAAACAAACAATATAATGTAATAATATTCACCATCATAATACATGTATCGATACTGTTAATGTACTCTTCTGGGTTCGGTATATTTTTACTATACCAATTTTATCTTACGATTTTATTTTAAAAAAAAAAAAAAAAACGTTGTTACACACTTACATACGTTATCAAAAAGGATGCGTCATTCGCTATTCTTGATTAGAAAATGCAACGTATCATAAATATTATACGTATCTATATTGTTATAATATATACGTCTTTAATGCGAAATGTTATCTCGCGAAGTTGCATATTAATAATAATAATATTGAAAATGTTAATACTAATAATCTAAGTTGTTGATACTTAGAAGATAATGAAAACAAAAATATTGTTTTGCTTACGATTCGATAAACAAACGATGCTATATAATAACTATATTAATTTTATTATTATTATTATTATTGTGCTCGCACGTTTTATCTGTCTGTGCGTGTGCGTGCTGCTTAGCACCAGTAGCGGTTCACACAGAAGACGCAATTCATAGTAATTTGTCTTAATTCTCCCCTTGACCTACCATCCCCACCATGATCCTAATAAACTACATCGCCCCCGTCATTCGGTTGTCGACGATTTCGGCGAATATCCCATGGATATTATAAGGGATTAAAGGAGGGAAACAAAAAACATATTATTTTGTTCTTCCCCGAAAAACAGTTGGAGACCTTTTTTATTCGATTCGTTGTGCGCGTACGGCCGCAAAAAGATGTGTAAACCGATACGAACCGGATGCATCCACAAAAACCCGAAAAGACAAGAGAAACGAGATAATTATCGTCGCGGTTCCACTGGACAGCGTCGTCGGCTCGGCGGAGATGATAATGGGCACAATGGACACTGCAACCTCCCCCATGTGGTTTATTCTTGGTCATATATTTTACGTGACCGGTCTGATGGAAACGTATATAACACACACACACACACACACACACACATGCTCACAAATCACATGAATATATTATAATACGTGAGGAGGTGTTTTTCGATTCACCTGTTATGCAGTTGACAATTAGTTGAAAAAGAGAGCTCACATATTATTGTGCCCAGACGGCCTAACTACATAGGTATTGCTGCTTAGTATAGTGTTGTTGATTGATAGCCGTATGAATGGAAATTGAAATATTCATGAAAATTCGAGTTCTCCGCGATAGATTATATCCATCGGATCCGCAACGGCTTCTTTACATACAGAGTGATTCACGAAATATCCCACTCTTCACTTCTAATTGTACGTTTTTTTGAAATTATTTTTCCAATCGTAAACACTTGGTTTTTTTTCACTTCACTTGAAGTATAAATCTCAATATTACCACAGATTTTATTTACAAATTATTTTTTAGCTTATTTTGCTGTTTGACGTACGTATCAATATCTAACACGAGTATATAGTTTTTATTATAACATATTAATTTATAATTAACAAATATAAATTTTACATGTAAAATATATTACGCAAAAAATATCGATGTAAAGAACAATTTTTAATAAAGATTTGCTTATTACTATCAATTAACGGAAAGTTGACGGACAACACCGACTATAATCTTCAGAAATAATAAAACTAAACAGAGTTTAGATTTCGATACATTATTTAAAAACCAAGGATATAATATGTAGTGGCTACCAGAAAAAAAATGTTTGGTAATAAATAGGATAAGATATTTAAAAAAAAAAAATAGTGGGGTATTTATGAGGGAGGAGGGAGTTTTCACCTAAGCCAAAAGTTTTAATTTAAAACTTTAAAATGTATAACTACGTCAAGTTAATATTATAGTTGGTAAATTTCTTAATCTAAACTCCCCCCAAAAAATAGAAGTGTAAGTACCTATGCGCTACTGAAAAAAAAAAAATGAAATATTGTATTGAATTAAACATACTTATATTGAAAAATACACGACTGTATAAAATATGCGCATTTCGAAAATCACTCTGTATATACAATCACAAACACACGACGATTTGGACAATAAGATGCGTGTTTGCAACACGTATAATAGCGATTGTATTTATATTCGTATAGAATATTAGAGTGAAAACGACGTGCCAAGACGAGAAGATGAATCGGCCATTTGTGTACTTATATCATATCACAAAAGGCACGAGGTGTCGCGGGGACTTATAATAATATATTTATGCCAACGCGTGTTTTTCTCGCATTTTTATGTTTCCATTTCAGAGGAATTCCGCGTACGCCCGATGATATTCTATATATACGCGTATTGTACCTTGTATTGAATCTCGAGTCACCTATTTTCTCCCGATCCGCAAACTCGCTGTAATCCCCGCGAAGGTCGTTCCCGGACCGCGTCATCGCGAGCGTGTTTCGAAACGATATTGAACAGCAGCTTGTAAAAAATATTATTTCACTATATTTCTCGTGTTTAAGTATTAAGAAATTGAAATTTCGTACGTTTTTATTACGAAATTATAATATAAGGCATTATATTACAATAGTACTGCAGTATAGGTATACCTATATACTTGATAATGTACTTAAACCTGTATACCTGAATAAATGTAATACGATTTAGTGGTTTAATTGCAGTAAATTTACATTGTAAAATTTTACGGTTAAATAATTCACCATAAAGGTTGCTCATTTGTTTTATTTATCACGAATAACAATGTCGTATTCCCTAATACTGTTTTTATTAATATAATATAACATTATTATTTACTACAGCCGTCTACAGGTGTCACTTACGATTGATTTGATTATTTTATAATTCTTGATAATATAATATACTATTGTCCTAGTCACTTATTGTAAATACTTCACTTACTTTGCTTGTAGTTTTACTAAAATATAAAAAAGACTAATTAATTGTGATAAATAATATTATATCCAATAGGTATATGTTATATACCTAAATTATTATTATAAAAATAAAAATTGTAATATAATTAATTAATAAGTAAAATGGATGTATCTAGAACTTCAGTAATTGAAGAATTAATAACACGTCCCCTAAATTTTTTTAATGTAAATAATTACTAAGGAATTTATATGAATATGTACTATCTATTTTAAAATTTTACGCAACTTTTATAAAAAAAAATCACTTTTTTATGGTCGAAGCTAGTTACTCCAGAGTACGTATGAATTAAATTTTATTTCTTATTTACAGTAACATTTGATTCATTATGACAATTGAATTAATTTTATTTTTTATTTGATAAAAAGTATTTGTTTTACCACTTTTAATGATTAACTAGTTATTTTAAAATATTATTTTATGTAAATTTATATATTTAATAAATATATGTAAAATATATATTCTTAGCAAAATATTCTTTATACTTAAATATTAACTATATGCAACGACTTTTTAAAAATTAATTAAATTAAGAAAGTAATAATTACTTTTTTTAACTAAAAAAATATATTTATATTTGGAATAACATTAAATTTGTAGTACTGTTTAAAAATTTAAGATTATTTGCATTACAATGTATAATTGTAATGTTAATTTAATAGGTACTATATCTCAATAGTTCAATAGGGAGATTAAATTTTGCTGTTGCGTTGTCAATGGAAACGAACAAAAATAAAATCTATTAACTATTGATTAGTATCTAACCATTTTCGTATAAATATAAATATAAAAATATTTTAACGAAATAAACAACCACTGATTCGTGCATGGTACTAAATATTATTATGAATGTACACTGTAGTTTTCGTCATCTTACGTGATATAATATAATTATCAAATAACTGACGTTAATTTATTGTAGACATTGTAAACGTGTAGTGATTTAATTATTTCTACGAGACATATTGTAACTCCATCGGGTTTCACAAAGTCTCAGCCAAAAAAATAAAACTGTGATAAGTTTTTTGAAACAAAAGGAGTATGATAAATAGTGAGAAGTGGACGAAAGTTATTGTTGCCGAAGGGCCGGTAGATTCACAGACACCCGCAGCTAATAAATTGGATTTGACGCTGAATGAGGATGTTAAAATAAATGATTTTACCTACGCTACATACGGAGATGACAGTAATTCTTTAGCAAAAAAATCCAAAAATATACGTAGGAGACAAAACCCTAAGAAAAACAATACAGATCAGGTTGGTATTGTTGATATTTCAACAAATTTGGACAACACATCGACGTTTGGCGATTGCCCCGAAGACCAAGGTGAGTCAAAGCTATAGACGTTTTCTGTTATTTCGCTTTTAAGAGTAAAATAATAATAAAAGGTACAAAGAATTATCTATAATAAAATCTGTGAAACGATACCATAATGTATAGTCACAATAAAGATTAATCAGATTTATTAATGTTAAATTACGTTCAACTATTATTATAAATCGTACATTATTATAGCAATAACTGACGCTGATGAATTGTCCGGCAAACTAAGTGACGTCATTAATTATAGCAATTCAGAAGATGATGGTGATTTAGCCATGATGTACAAAGATAACAACAACGAAAAGGAAGAAAATAAACAAAAAACGACGTTTTGGAAGAAAACTTTTCAATTTTTCATATATTTATTGTGCTATGCATGTGCATGTGCAGGTATTTGTGTATGTGCTACCCGACGTCTTAGATAATTTATTTAGCAAACATTTGAGAGTTTGAGCAATAAATTATTTGATTATTTTTTATTTGTATTAATATAAACCTATTGCTTAGTATGGCAAGTATAAACCATTAGTGACTATTTTTTTTAATTTTTCGTTTTTATTTTGAGGTTAAGATTATACATATTTGTTTACTTATAACGAATGTTATTGTCTAATCTAACATTGTATTATAATAATAATCAAACATATTTTCGTAATTTTATATAATATATATTATATAGTATAACTATAATATTTTTAATCAATTTATTACAATATAAACTAAAATTAGTAATATTCGAACGGGTTTGTGTTTCAATATGCAAGACATTAAAAATTAATTAATCGGATTATAAATTTAAAAAATAACTATCGAGAGTACAAACATTTTTTTTACAAAGAAAAATTTATTTCTTATATTTCTTTCGCAAGTTTTGTGTCTCCTACTCGAATCCTCATTTTTAAACTAAAAAGTAAATAAATATAGTAGGTTAAATAAGTCCGTTTAATTTTATTATATTCTAATATCGAAGACTATTTTAGATCTTTGTTTTAAGTTTATGTCTAATCTCGAGTTCAAACCACACATAATACATGAATATATATGATATATGATATATAATGACTTCATCTAAGTACGTTTCTTAAGGTATTGTATTATGCAATTGTCCAATTCTTGAGTATGGTTGTATCGTATGAGATCCTCTTATACTGCTAGTGACATAAGATAAATTCAGAGAGTTCAGAAAAAGTTTTTGCGTTTTGCAAGCTATATGTCTTAAAACTTCCTTGTCCACCTCATGATTACTTATCAGTCACTAATGTGTTTGACCTCTTTTCCTTGGCTGAGAGAAAATGAACTGCTGATATTAGATTTCTTGAAGAACTGTTAAATTGCATTATTGTTTCTACTGAACTTGTTTCACGCATATCTTTTAAGGTACCTCAGCGAATCACTAAATGTACTGTTTCCTTTTACTTCCCTCGTGTCACCACAAATTACATAGCTAATGAACTTTATAGAAGGTTAATGAACAACCAACAACGCCAATATGAACACTGATTTTCAAATTTAATTTTCCTATTACACACTTTATTGTTGTATATACTTAATGATATATGTACTTAAGATTACCATTAAAATTACCTTAATACGCATAATGTAAAAAAGGGCCATGTCCGTTTAATATATAAAAATTAAATAAAAATAAAAATATATCAGTTACCCGTAGAAATTAATAAAATAAAAGTTTCTGTCATAATTTAAATATTAAATATTTAAACATTTAAATATAAACGTTAAACGTTATACTTTATTAATTACATAAAAACTTGTTATCTATTTCCAAATTATGTAAGGTAAGTTATAAACTTGAAATATTATAAGTGTATTAATGTTTATACAATCATTTTAAAGCCTTATTACAAAATTATGTCTAAATGAGTAATGCAAAATTAAAAATAATTTTAGTTATAATAAAGTACAAGTTTATTAGTTTTATAAAATTATGCAAGATAATTCTCAAACATTTTATAGTTTCCAATAATTTAAATATTTCTTAATAATAACTGACAAATATGTTTTATGATTTTCAACATTCATCAATTTTATTTATTTTTTTTAACATGTTTTTAAGCACCTATACACGATATGAATTATTGTTGATATGATGTATTGTAATTTAAAATTTAATAATAGACGCATATTCCAGCTAATTACTAATTAGCCATAACATATTTAACAATGGTGATAAACTGACCACTTTCATTGTCCAAATATATTTTTTTATTATTACCTATTCATAATTCTTATATAAAATAATAATTCTCACCAAGAAATTATATTCATCTAAAGCACATATTATTTTCGAAGAATTCTAATACGTGTTTCGTGTCTCTGGTATATTTGAATGACATTTATAATAAAATAAGCGAATTTCAATAGCTTGTAACATGATAATATAATATACAAGACGAGTATTGAACAATGACACGCATATATTATAACATTAAAATAATAAGTATAATATTATGTAGGTTATCGTAAATAATAATAATAATAATAATAAATAATCGTTGAAACAAAAAAAAAATACAATCAGCATTTATCATATTGTCATTTATCGTGTCTTCGGCTCAAATTATTATATTATTGTTATTATCTAAATACTCGTATTTATCTAATAATAACAATAATATTATTATTATTGTATGGATGGCCGCGTGGGCAGTGAAACTCAGCGATGTTAGAAATTGTTTTGATGTCAGTTGTTGTCAGTTTATGTGATAATGGTTCGTCCCTTTATCTATAGAAATGTACAGTAAATAATTTTAAAATATTGATAAAAAAAAACAAAAAAAATTGCACGTTATCAACGGCGTCGCTGTCGTGCCGTGAGAACTGACAGATAAACATATTTTAATACGTATTATTTACGTGACAGCGGTGATAAAATCACTCGAATTGTAAAACAATAGGGTTGCATTGTCCTATCGTAGACCAATTAAACTGAAATTTGTTTATTATTACAACCACGGGTCGTATTTAGAGTTTGGTCGAAAGCATTACTCATTAATTCATTCCAATAACATTGTTACGCAAAATAAACCGGAGAACCACGCATTATTATATTACTATTTTTAAACTATAAAAAAATACGATCGGGTTTTTAACATATTATATTTCTTTTCTTTTTTTTTATGAACAATAAGAATACTGCATCAAATATATTATATCGTACGAAAATTAATGTCCCAAATCGAAAGCAGTAAATTAATAATTTATAATAATATTTTTGAAAACACAATTCTTATATTTAATCTTTGTGCTTACATAGGTTGTCTTTACAGTTTGTTTCCGTGTTTAGCGATATGATATATTGATTTCCGTCGATATTTTACGTAGTTGTAAGGAAAAATACGTTAACCGCTATTTATGTAATTAAAAATATTTTATCGTAATTATTATTTTTGTCGATTTTTGAGATCGTGTAGGTAAATAAATGTGTTCAAGTTTTCGAAATTCTGGCACATTATTCGTCATATTTGTAAGACTACGTTCGGTGGGAATTTGTGTTGGGTTTAATAATAATAAACTGTACAAGTCACGGTCTCGGTAGGACACTTCGATCGAAACGCGCTTGTGGCAGATCGAGGGGAAGAAACAAAACCAGATGCTTGTGAATTGTATATTATAATATTGAAATATAAGTCTATTCATTATTGTTTCGCAAGTCGAAAAACGTACGTCCGTTTACATATAATATAATTTTTTAAGACCTTCGGTGAAGTCACAATGGCCCGTCACTGTTGTGTGTTGTTCCCGAACGCGTTTCCAATAATATTTGAATATACGTATGCGTATAATCGGTGTGCGTATATCACGATAACATAATACCACGACCGAGGTATAATATTATGTTATTAATTTTGTTCGTTTTAATTGTTGTCAAGTGAGCGGTGACAGATTTATAATGTATATATATAATATACAAATCGGTCGGGCTCTTACAAAAGCACATAATATAATATTTATTATATCGTATGTACAATATAATACGGTGGAACCGCGAAGAGGCTCTATTATTATTATTATTATTATAATTTACGTATTTCTTAAAACGTGCTTATTACTTTTACTTCACTACTGTACTCACATACTCGTACTATTTATTGTTATTATTAATGTACACAACGCGTCCGGAAGCCGTCAACAGTTCTCCGCTCCTCGAGTCGAGTTGTTTGTGTCCCGTGTTCGGCACTCCCGTCGACGGATTCAAAAACGCGATAATATTATAATATGTTGCCATCAAGTGGCCATCGACTGCCGGCGTTATCCCACGTTTTACCGGTGGCATAATAAAAATATAATATTTTATATAGTGCAGCTACTGCGTTCGGTACAATATAATATATAACCACCTACTTGTACCACGGTTGTTATTATATTATAAAACGAGTAAATATAATACGTAATAATAATAATAATAATAATAATAATAGTATAGCGATATTATGACTTACTTGTCATGGGCCAGAGTACAAAAGTATACAGCTTTAAACATTAAACGCGTATATATCGTACAGCGACTTCCGTGAGAAAAACAACCGCGACAATGATTCAACCGAACGAGTGTTACAAACGCTGGATATAATAATATTGTACTTACTTAATATATTATATTATACGATAGAGTGTACCACTCTACGATATAAATACTTATATACGAGTGTTGTGACAAAATATAAACATTATGACAATATTATCCGAAATGTGATAATATGTGTTACGATTATAATTATTACTAGGGCTAGGAAAATGAAGCACTGAAAACCTACAATAAAGGAATTAAAAAATTGCCAACAATGCTACAAAAAAAACATTTTAACCAGGAAAATGCAACTAAAAAAGACGAACATTTCTATGTTTAGCTGAAAAATATTTTTAATATCAAAAAATAATTTATTAAACACATTTTTATATGTTCAGATCAATTAATTCCTAGAAAAACTAAACAGCTTATTGCGTCTGAAGTCCAGACAGTCAACGTATTACGTAACCCACTCGGTAATCACTTTGACAAAATTTAAGAATCTATTTTCAGAATATTTTCCGATAAGGCGATAATATTTCACTACGAAATCACGAAATATATATAATAAATAATAATACAATTAAAATAAATTAATAAATAATAATTTAGATTAATACGTACGTAAATGTTCTAAAAATGTTAAATATGCGTATAGTTAACAAAAACTAATTAAAAAGCTAATAAACTGACAAAAAGTACCAAAAAAGCATTTATTTACGAATATCATAAGAAAATGCAAAAAAAAAGCAAAAACAAAATTGTATATTTGAACTCTGTGATGAATGAATCGAATTATATTTTTGATTAGCTATGTCCTGGAGTACTATGAAAGAAAATGCAAATGCTACAAAATCCTAGCCCTAATTATTACATTATACATGTTGGAATTTGTCGGATTTTTTTTGTTTCATTCCAAATATTAAACGACGAATTCTTAATATTTCGCTAACAGTCATATCCATATTAGAGTTGAATCGCACATAGTTTCGTTTTCAATATTATCTCTGTTATTTTCATAATATAATCTCTATAATAATAATGTGCACCTATTATAGTACTTAGACATGAGCACAGCCTACAAAACCAACAATCGTTTGCGAAATATGTAAATAATATAATATTATATAGGTACGTATATAACAGTTGTCGGACGGCTGCGGCGGCCGTGGTGACTACCGTTCCGAAACGTCTTTATGTCAGCAATAATATATCTTTGGACCGTGGTATACTGGTATGGTGATTTTTTACGGTCTGAACTTGTTAAAGGCTATCTGTAATTGAAATACGTGACGTGAGACGCGTTATTTACACATACCGCGGTATCGGTTGGCGATGGTTACGGCAGAACAGTCGTAGTGTGTGACGGTTTGGCGGACGGTGGGAGGGGATAAGTGACGAGGTTCGGTGGACGGGAGGGTGACAGGTCTGCAAAACGGGGTCCGTTGCGGGATCACGCGACAGCAGCTGTGCAGTGACAAGAGAATGACGATGACGACGGCGGCGGCAGATCGTAAAATCATATTATCAACTGACTTGACCTTTCTCTCTAAATATATACATATTATCGGGCGAGTTGTTATTACGCCTCGCCCGGTGCAACGGGAAGGGACCGTATAACGTAAAACGTTCATTCTTTCGCAGGACTCGAGTATTTAAGTATAATATATACGCGCAAGCATATTATATACCTATGTAGGTTTGACGTTCGTTGAGATTTTATATTTTTTTATTGACCGAAAATAAACCGCGACGGATTCGGATGAGCGAAGAGCCAACCCGAACAGCGGTCGCTTTGGCACGTTTACCCGGTAAGAGGTTCTCCGGTTACAAAAGTACGTGTCTTCCACCCGTTTTTCCAGGCGGGCGCGGCGGCGTTTTATTGTTATTTATTTATTTCATTATTCGTAATAATAATATATTTCGGTGTAAAAACGTCACCCCGGTCGTGTTTTACGACAATCGCTGCAACAACGGATATTATCGTATATCATTACGTATACTGCGCGAAAACCGAACATGCCAACAGGCGACATAATAATAATATTATATAATGCATGTTATACATTAATATTATTATTATTATTATTACTGTATAGTATAAACATTGGATTAACGCGCAGTCCGACGAGTGGTTCTATCGCAAAATTACAATAAACACCGTTTAAGTAATAAGTATTAAGCGCGTTTTCCGGTAATAAAATAACTTATCGCGTATTTCACCGGCGGCGGCGACGATCGCACGGCTCTGTGGGGTGGATTCGAATTTCTTTTAAAATCGAAAAAATATAATTAAAAATCTTCGGGTCCCGCCGACCACCATTATACGACCACCGACGGGTTCGTCGGAGAATAATAACGTTCGCAGAAAATGTAATTTTAACCGTTGAAAAATATTTTGTTGATTACGTTGTCGCCGTGTTTCGCACTTGTTGTTTTCCGCGATCGCGTCAAGAAGTTTGTGCGCGCACCGCGTCTATAGAAACAACGGCGGTTCCGGGAAATTTCACACAAACCGCGTCTGACGAATAAAGTATTTCCTTTCAACATTGCACCGCACCAAACGAAAACAAAAACAACGGAATAACCATAGTATAACGCGAAGTCAAAGGAATGAAATACACGTTATGCGGTGCCGTGCGAATACCGAACTATTTTAAAACTATAGAGATGATGAAAAAAATCGAGTGATTTCGATAATCGAGAAGTTGTACCAATCGAAATATTTTCCCGAAAAAATCTTTCGTTTAGTAATTTAGTAGTTAGTAGTTCAGTACGCACCTACTACTACTTACTTTATTTATACTACTTTATTGATAAAAATTAATAGGAATATTATACGCAATAATCTAACGACAAAATTATATATACATTTCAAAATTGGTCAATTTTTTATTAACAATTTATCACAATAAATTCTTTGGATAAAATTTAAAATTTGGTAGAAAATTTTTAATACTTTTATTGTCCTCACTTTTTTTCATGTGTAAAACAACCATCCCATTCACCGAATGTTTCGATTACTTATGGGTGGCGTAGACTCTGAGGTCACTTCTTAGCTTAAATTACTTTTAATATTTCTTGTACATGTTATCACATATATCTATTCTTTCAATATAAAATTACTTTAAAATTGCCTGTTTAGGCATTAAATAAATAAATACTTTAAATTTGCTCAAAGTCGCATACCGAGAAGAAATATAAATATAATAAACAATGATACTCTTACTCCGAATAATTTATCATTCTATTGTTTCATTCAAAATGATCGAGCGAGAATCGCCCGATGATTTCCACAATAATCGAAATAATGGATTAATTTAAACAATCGAATAATTCGAATCGTTCCGATCACTAGTTTTATAGCATTTATTGACAATATTACATAATTTTTCCATACGGAGAAAAACTAATGGAAATTCCGCGGACATGATTATTATTATTGTTGTTGGATTTCTTGTCGAAAACTGCGAAAGTCCCAAGGCAGAGGGCCAAGAAAATAATGATTAACTGCACGCTCAAGAAGTCATAGTCAGATGAGCCGCAAAAAGACGGAGACGCGTGTGGTTGTAAACATGACAAGAACAGAGGCGAATGCGGCGCGACCGAGACAATGTAATAAGTCCGCGATAGCAACAGATAAATCATAACCCGCGGAGTCGCCCGGTCGCCGCGGCATCTGGCGCTGACACGGCGGCGGCGGCGTACCGACGCCTTTAACCTCTCTCCGGCGGCTCCGGCCGAGTCTCCAGATTCCCCTCGCCGTACGCGCGTCCCGCTCGTCAGTAAAAACCAGCCACAGTCGGCGAAAACTCGCTTCTGACACAATAATTATCACAGCCGAAGTCGTCGCAAACTCGCGGAAACGTTCCCCTGGTATAATTTTGATTATAATTCTCGACATTAATTTTATCGTGCAATTTTATACAGCGTATTGTCCGTGATTTTTTTATGATTTATTTTTGGCGTTTTCAAAGATGTTTTTTTCTTTAATTTCTATGCCTTTAACGTCAACGAGCAAAACCGAAACGGGATGAAAACTTCGGTGCATTGTTTGAACAAGTTAGAGGTTAATATTCGAAAAATGTTTTGCAGCGTTTCGAAAATGTATATAAAATATGTATGAAATTAAAGAACAGTCCAAACAGCGACTGCGAAGGGAGAACTTTCTCTGAAGAAAGCGGAATCGATTCCATAGGCCCGAAAGATGACCTTTCGTTTTCAATTTTTTGTAGTTTACGTGGCGTTGCTCACGCGGACTATTTGGAAAAGGGAAGGACAAACAAGGGAGCGGAATTATTCTAATTTATTGAATCGATTTGATGCTGAGTTGAAAAAACATTCACATTTGACGGGAAAAAAGTGCTCTTTCGCTAGGATAACGCACCAGCTCGTACAGAATTGCTAAATTGCTAAATTAGCCAAATTACGGTACGAATTGCTGCCATATTCACCTTATATTTGCCAGAATTGGCACTGTGCAATAATTTTAATATTTGCAAATATGAAATATTGGTTTAGCAGAGAGCTATTTTCATTGAATAGCAGGGATTCATTTTGCCAAATTTGACATATTTAATTTTTAATTTTTTGAAAGACTATATAATACGAAACCTGTCACTTCATCGAAAGTGAACGAAAAAATCAAAATTAAAATTTTTAATCGAACGTGTTACGTTGATAAACGTAAAATCACTTTGGTCGAAAATATAGTATACAGTGTGATCACGATAATTGACAATACTCAGTAACTTTACGAATACTTATTATATTTGTACGGTTTTTTTTTTTTTGGGGAGGAACATTATAAACTTTATTATGCACTTGTTTACATAATTAGAATAATTGTATACCGATTAGTTTCACACATGCGCACAAAACTATATATTTTTTTTAATGACAACCTATTATTTTGATCGCGAATTATTTTTCTTTGATTTTTTTTTACAATTTTTAGTGGTAAATTCATCATCATCATCATAAGTTTAGAATTTGTTGTATTTAAATATTTAATCTAATATATGATTTATCAATTATACAATTTTTAATAATTTCAAATATTTAAATAGCTCTAACTCAACCAATTTTTAACTTATGAGGATGATTTCATCACTGAAAATTATGAAAAAATCAATGAAATATAATTTATGATCAAAATGGTTGGTTGTCGTTTAAAAAAATATAGTTTTGTGCGCATGCGCGAAAGTAACCAATATACAATTATTATAATTATGTAGACAAGTGTATAATTAAATGTATAATGTTGCCCGAAAAAAACTATACAAATATAATGATTATTTGTAAAATTGTTGAGTGTTTCCAATTATCGTGATCACACTGTATATAATACCTAATCGGAATAAAGTTTGATCGGAAATTATTTTTAAAGTACAATTATACAATAGTATAAATATAATATTGTATACAGTAAGTAAATATAAGAATAAATAGGCCAAGAATAAAATTATGAACAATTATATAACTAAGTAAAACTACAATTATAATTTTAAATTTTGAGCAATAGCTCTTAAAAATTATATTATAGTATATCGTACATTGAATGTTTTAAGAGCCGCATCTAGATTTGTTTCAATAGTTAATTGTGAGAATAATGTTTTAATTTTAATAGTTTTGTTATAAGTTATAACGTCCATAAGGTAGCAGTTCAATTTCTGCTTGAGTATCATTCTAATATAGTTAGTCAATTAAACGATAGCCGATATGGTGACACACGAGCATTCAAACTTATAATATTCGACCGTTTTATTCTAATAATGCGTTTTATATTTTTCGAACAAACTAACGTGGGATTCCTTTTATTCGCTCAATCGGCCATCGACCATACTTTTGATTTTCAATCAAATCACACTCGCCCTACAATTGTGACTACATTGAGAAATAGATATTTCAAAAATTCCTTTTTCTTACGGGTTAGTACTAGGTACCTATAATTATCGAAAACCGCCCACGTATATAAATCGTAAATGACTTTGCACGCGGGTTTTTCACCTACTACCATCACTTAACTTCACTTAACCGTCGTAACGATGTAACGTGCATAATTGAAACCCTTACGGTATATTTTATAAATAATACAAGTCGGTGTAGAGTAGTAGTAGGTACAGCGTTTATTATACAAACGTCACGCGCGGTCTTAATCGTTTTTTATCGTTACCTGACGCAACGCGTCTTCGGCTCGTCCGCTAATAATCGCCGTGAATTCGATTAAGTAGCGGGTGTTACGATATTAACGTGGCCGATTACGACGAGGAGAGCTCTAAAAATCGATTTCGTGTTCGAAACGCATTAAACGCGGCTAATCGTGACAGCGACGCTTTATTACCGCGAACGACGCGACGACCGCGACGAAGACGACGGCGATGCTAATGAACTCGGAGACGCGCTCGTCCGTACGCGATCGGTAACGCGCGTTTTACAGACGTAATTATTATTACCTAAATCGACTGTAATTGCATACCTAATAATAATATATGTTACACGAAAACGTTTGTTTAAATCATTGTTATGTCTTCGGCGTTATTCGTAAATTTATCGTCGTTTCAGAGAGTTCATGACGAATATTAGGTACAATACCATCGACAATCGACATAATCTCGAATCACACGAGTGCCAAAAGAATCGAAAACAGCTTGCTTCAGCTTAATATATTCAACATGTTGGCCATTAAACAATAGGGAGTGTAATACAATATTCTATTGTTTACGTATATTTTAATATATAGGTAGGTACCTACTATTTTACACAAGAACACAATACTGATAAAAATACGTGCATAAAAAATTATAAAAACGATTTTAGTTTTTTTTTTTATGGCAATAACATCGAAAATTACGTGTTTTTTATCTTAATATACCATTAATCAACTCGTTATTGCATTATCTGTATTTATATTTCGATTATTCAGCGCAGCCGTGTATATTGGTAATTATTGCCTATTACTAATCGCCAATATATATTTATACGTATAAAAATATAATCGATATAATGAAATTACAGCAAAACTACGAGTTTAAATACAAAACGAATATTATCACAATGGTAAATACAAGGGAAAATTGAAAAGATATCATAGAAAAATATCACATTATAAATTATAATATATAATTGTTCATCCGTGTAATATTGCAGATAGTACATTTTTACAAAACTATCATATAAAAAAATTGAATTTATCAAAAAAATTGGGGTTTAATATTTTCTTATCTTTAAATTAGGTATATCTTCTGTAAAACAATATTACAAATGATAGTAATAATAGTTATTATTCGCGCTAATTGCTATTGTTTAAGCCATGTGTTACTGAGTATATATATATATATATATGTATTGTTAATTAACTTCTTCAGAATTCTCATAGAATATATATTTATTTTTTTTAATAATATGTATTTAAATAAACTAGATTCACATTTTAACCAGATAAGAAAATATTTGGCTTTTTTAGACAATAAACTATTTTTGTAGGATCTTTGCTATGCAATATTAATTACATACCTGCACATGAACGACATGAAAACATTGTATTTATTGTTTACGCATAATTTTTTACTAGAATTTAAAGTATTGTCGTGTACGTTTTTGAGGGGTGAAAAGTCCCTATAAAATCAGCCCGATCTGTTATACAACTTCCCGATAGCACCCTACAATATTTAAGGGCGTAAACAGGAAGATGCTTGTCGAATATAAATCTGAGGGTGACTAACATGTATGATGTTTCTCACTAAATCCGATTCCACGCTTTAAACGAAACCGTCACCGACAGTTTACACTATTCAACTTAATATTTGCATTAATGTTTCAAACACATTTAAATACTTTCATTGAAATACATTTTTAATATCTATATTTTATGATAATCATATTTAAATTGAAATAAAACATGAAAAACATATTTGACATATTGCAGTTTATATAAAATTGATTAGTTGATTAAATTTGTTATCATCGAACGTTTTCCTTGAACATTTTATTAGCTATGTGGGAACGTGAAATGTATAATAGGATTTTAATAAAAGTTAAGTGCATAATATAATATATTATTTGTACAGTTTAATCATAACTTACTAGTATATTATTATCTTTTTGTCAAACACAATACATAAAAAATGTTTTTGTAATAAAAATTTACTTTAACTTTATACTACTATATAATTTTACTAGTTTTATTTTTTTCTAAAATACCACGTTATTTTTCAAGTTAATTGTTTTTTCATAAGTATTTTAGTTAATTAATATAGGTACTTTTATAAAAAATAAATGTTTTCGTATCATATATTTGACTTATGAAAACAACTGTTTAATTTTTTAAACATTATAAATTTATCAATATATAGAGTAGGGTGTGTAGGGTACTAAAAAAACCTAACATTTCTAAAATGATTAAAAATGACGATTAAAAAGAATTAGTTAACCAGTCTTGATTTTTATATAATATTGTTGGCGAGAAACCGATGTCGACGATACCTACCTCTAATTTTATTTCGAAGCATTAATAAGTGAATTGAGAAATAAGAAAATTAAGTATGAATGTAGAATAACATAATTTTACAAAATTATCTCCGATTTGTGTACCTATAGAAATTGCTTGAAAGATGTTCTTCATCTTCAACTTGTCGATCCATTGATTGCTGCAATCACGAAACCTCTCAGCCACATATCGTGTTTTCTTTCATATTTTATATATCTTGGGCGTTGGGCTACAACATCCACTCACTGCTAACTAAAACTTCTTTCATTAATTGACCACTCTAGACTAGACGTTTGCTTTTTACATACTTACGATTTAATATATGACTTGTTATAGAGCTTCTGTAGTTCTTGATTTTTTTCTTCTCTCGTATAAGTTTTGCAACTCTGTTGTATGTATATTTCTCATATAGTTTAGGTACCTTTCTTTCGAATGTACTAACAATGGACATATAATATTATGTTGGCGTTTCGGACCCTAAAATCGCCGAACAGAAAAACAATGATGAAACGTTTACCTACAATAACAATAATAATATAACGGACGTAGACGTGCGTGCGATGCCTTTATAACGCGAGAAATGATAATAGCCAAATCAATTACGCGTTTCCGCGCGATTATTCGCGTTAAACAATCGATGATTTCGGGTGCGAATAAGTGCGATGCAACGGACATAATATTATTATTATCGCTCGTTTTTGAAACGGTTTCGGCCGGGCGACGGTGACGATCGGACACGGATCGTACGATAGGCGATCGCCACGTGCCGCGCGACAACTGCTACGTCCAAGACTATACTATAATAATATAATATATAAACACAATAAAATATAACAGTAATAATAATAATAATAATAACAACAGCGGCACTTAACAATAAAAGCCATGTCGTGTCTTCGGTTTTGGCGTTCGTATAATAATATATTATACAAGTATCGTAATATATATATATTATATAAAGTTCCCATTTCTTTTTTCGCGCGGGAGCGAAAAAATGTTATAAACGACGGGAACCGGAAATTTATGTGCACCACTCGAGAAACACAATAAGAACGGTTTCTGGCGGCGGCGGCGTAACAGTTGTTGTCCTTTTCCCTTCCCTCTCCTACACATCATCGTCGCGCGTGAAGCCGACGACGCCACCGAACGCGATGATGATGATAATAATATATATATATGACTATATACAGGGTGAATTACAATACTTTGTGTCAGTGTGTTACCATAAGTCCATAAATGATGGGAATTACACGAGTTTTCCGTGTTATTTCCATTAATCGTGCGACGCGATATTCTGATGGCCCTGTATATGTAACCTATATATAGCAAGCGGTAATTACCCGGTTACGGGGTCGGAGGAGAAAGCGATCGAACGGGACCCGCGAACGACAGAGAGGGGTCAACAGGACAAACCCATCAAAAGCCAAAAGGCTTCGGCGACAAAAGGCTGAACCGTGTGACACGAGACTGCAACACGTGCAAACGCTATTAAAAGTGCCAGTCATATTCTCTTATATATTCCCCACCGCCGCCCGAGCCCGATCGGTTTTCGCGCAGCCGAGGGGAGGCGAAAGGTTAGCTATTTTGCCGCAGCCCGTCCGCCCGGCGGTACTACCCGGAAGTCCTTTTGCGCAGTTCTGCGTACCTATAATATATTATTTATTAAGCTCAAAGAAGTCGTTTGAACGTGAGCGCCCGCGTGTTTATGTTTTATATACGCACCCGCTGATAACAACAACTCGCTGTTTAATATAATATTTAGTACCGCCTTTGCCGTTGGTGGATATTATATTCACCTATATATATATACTACAGAAACGGTTGTTATAAATATTATATTGTATAAGTAAAACATATTTTGGCAACGATAATATTTATACCGGACATTTTTCCATAATTTTAAAATAAAAAAATCCGTGCAGCCACTGATTCTTTCCACTGGACGTTCCTTCTTTGTCCCTTCGGTCTTTGAACAGGTTAGTGATGGAATGTTATTGTGTTATATTACAATTTATAGATTTGAATGTAATGGTATTGCTATTCGAAAAAATGATTTTGAGCGAGACTTAAAATTTCTTAAAATTTCTAGGTGTGTAAAAAATGACTTAATACGATTTTGAAATTTTTTATATATGTACTCAAGAAAATACATATTACATTTTCAGTTTAGTGAATTTAAAATAAAAATGTTTACTCTATATAACTTACAAAAATGTAAAAATATCATATTCCAATTTTAAAAGCATATTAAAAAATTTGGGTCTGCCAATTTATAACTGGGTTAAATTCGAAAAATGAGCTTGAAAACATTTTAGATTTATAGTTCTGAATTATTTTAAGAATCACCCTATTCCTGTACATATAGACTCTTATAATATTATGATTATGCACTGCGTATTAATTCGTAAAATACCTATATATGTAATTTATGAAGTTTATGATTTATTTATACATTTTATCAAAATACATATATTTACCTACTAATGCATTTAACATCAAATACATTATTTCTATAAATGCATAATGAATATTATATTTAAACGTACAACACCGCAACGCATAGGCGTTTTTTGAAGAACAATAAGTGCACATCTAATGGTCGGAGGGTATATTATTATTATTATTATATTTTTTTGTTTAACGAGACCCGTTATGTAAATGCAAATATAATGCGTTTTTACTACTTCCGTTTTTTTGTGTGCGGCGTGTACTCGATGGGGTCTTTACGACAAGCAATGTTCGTGATACTATTCTGTGGCTTCTTGTCGCTATTGAAAATATAAAAAGTAGACTGGCATTAATGTCTTTACAAAATGCGAATACTGGCGACGGAGGCAGCAGCGGTGACCGACTGTTTTATATTCATATATTATTATTATTTCCAATCTCGAACATAACACTATGCGCGACGGCACTCGAACATAAATAGTATAAATATTATACTAAACGTACCTACTTAAATATTATATTTTATAATTGTTTGGAATGTCAAATGATTATTATTATTATTATTATTATTATCGCAAGCGAAAGTCGTTAACATACACCCCAACGTCCTGACCACAGGGACACATTAGACACGATTATAAAGATCTTTATTGTACATTTATTTGTTATGGTCTACAATGATTGTGATTTTAAATAGCATTGTATGATTAATGTTCATATTTGTTCCTATTAATAAATAATATAATATTCTAATAATACATATAATATAAGTAATAACTATTAAAAGATATATACCTATCTATATAATAATGTATTTAAGTTAAAACACCTAATCAGATAGTTGGTAAATTATTCATATCATTAAACAGATTTATCTGACCTAACCTAACCTATATCTGACTATATTGTGGAATACCCATTTAGTGTATGAACTCGTTATGTATGAGGTGTATAAAAAGCATTAACAACATTTATGTTTTTAAATATTGATGAAAAATCTGAAAACGTGTCAATACGAATTATTATAATTAATTAATTATTATACTCTTCAATCTTATTATATTGAGTAGGTATATAAAAATAATGGTATTTTCTCACGCGCTAACATAAAAATTATCGGAAATAAGCTTCCAAGTAGAGAATAATAATAATAATAATAATAATATAATACGTATACGAATTAAGCTGTTGTTCGCGAGATAACCGTGGCGAGGGACGAGAGAAAGGGATTTTGATTTTTAGGGAGAAGCCCTTGTCATGACATTCGTTGGACGGCCGATGAATACGCATATTCGTATGTGACAATTTTAATTCACCCTTTTACCAAAAAAAAAAAGAATCTCTTTTCTGTCGTTACCCTTTTTTCCTTATTATTTTTATTATGATTATGATTATTATTATTACAATTGGAAATATTATTTCGATATACGCGGAATTGAAATATCAACTAAAAAGAAAAGAAGAAAAAAATTAAAAATAGGTGAACGGGGGAAATATATCGTTTTTTAAACGAAATGCCTACACGTGATTTAACCCCTTGAAATGTGTGTAATCCTTTCAACCGTTTCCACATGTGCGTAAAACCTCTGCCACAATTGTCCGGTAATTATATTGAGTGTGAACCCTTTGCTAGTTTCGTAAAAACGATAACATAATAATGCAATAATAAAAATGTTCAGTTACCTAAAAATAATTTTAGACATCTGTCCGTGATCCAACTGTTCCCACGGACCGAAGAATTTTTTATAAACACCATGAACTTAAAAGTTGTTTAAGTCTAAGATAAATTTATTATTTTTTTTTTATATAATGTACACATATCAGACGTAATAATATAAACATCCGATGAATCAATTTAATATTATATTATTGTTGATTTTGTTTACAATATTATTATCTCATCGCCGTTTTTGCTATACAATTTGTTTGTTTATGAAATATTACGTTATACAATTAATAAATAAACACAATTTTAAAATATTATAACTAGGAATTATTGTTTTTAGTTTTAATATATATATAGTGATTTTTATAGAAATTTGTAAATATGAACTAAATACACAATTATTGTATCTTATTATTACATTAATTTCGATACAAATTACAAATCATAGTAAAGTAATTAATTGACATCTGTGTATAAATTATCTAAAATAATTATAGTCAGAGATGTTCTCATTAATTTCTATGAGAGTATAGCCGTATAGGTACTAAGTCAATGAGTGCTAATAAGCACCATAATATAAAATTACGACGTGGGAGGATAGAGGTTATTCAATAATAACAAATTAAAAACATTTATATTTTTTCTTTTTTTACTGCCCAACGTCATCTATTTCTGCCAATATCAACTATAATAATAGACAATCGTAATATACTTCACCTAACACAATAAATTACTGCATGTACAAATATAACAGTGAAGAACTTTATGTGTGCCTAATTATAAACACATTATCTATTATAATATAAAAACATTTACTTTCTCTTTGCGAATTGAGAATTGCTTAAGACTTAAAGAATTTGCATATAGTATAGTTAACCATGAGTTTTAAATAAAAGTTTGAGCGGATACATGGAGTATACCCTATGAGAACATTAGTCATTGTAATTTATAATCTAATAATTATTATCAATTCAAAATGTGGAATAAAATTAATTAATATTATTTAGGCACTTAGACATATTTAATTAACAGTTGAGTACGATATATTCACATTTGTTACTAATAATAACCGTAGTTTAAAATTTAATAAGACGCAATTTGTCTATATTAATGTTGTGGTAAGCACGAAATTGTCATCATATTATATATAAGAGTTTTAACCACAAAATCCCGTTATTTATAAACATAGAATTTTATTCAACGTCAACTTTTTATAATTAAGTATAATCACGTAGTATAATAATATGTAGTTTGTACGAGTAAAATAATTAATTTTAATATTATCACGTTTACAAAATATAACAGAATATGTCTGTAAATGTTCATGCGATAAATTCGGGTTAATTTTAGTTTACTCACTTACCTATATAAACCTATCTTGGTTAATAATATTTTATTTTCGATGTCATATAGAATGTAATTTATCAACTATATGGATAATATCGATTTTTATTTTATTTTATTTTTTTGTCCCTCTCGCGAGCGCTTTGTATTCCAAAAGGCAAATGCGCCAACCGTAGTAGTGGGACCGGTGCGGGAGGGTAGATATATTTTTTTCAAGCTTTGCGACATTATCATTCTGAGATTTCCGGGCGTAAAGAGCAACGCGCAGACACAACGTTTTGCGGGCGGAGTTATAGCTGCAAAGTCTCTGCCAGCGCTCTTTTCTCTCTCTCTCATTTTTAATATATCTCCTTAAAAGCTTTTTAAAGGCTTTGAACCGTTACGGTGTATTTTTTTTTGCCATATTACATAGGTATATATATATACCGCACCGGGTTACTTCTCTTGCAGTTTTCAAATTACGACCGCGCACATAATAACGTAATATGTATACAGTGTGATCAAAATATTACGTTAAACAAAACTAATGGAAACGCCATTTCCACCGTTTTTGTACGAAATTCCAAATCGCCCTGTATATTATGCACACCTCCATACGTATTCATAATACCTCCCACTACTTCCCCTTAGCAATGACATTCGCCCAAAGAAACGACATTATTATATCATTAATAATATTTTTCAGACACCTTAAGCCTTGCCGCGTGCGTACGAGGCGAAAAAAATGCACTCGCGAGTTGTACGTAAAAATTTGTTTCCACGCGACATCGGTGTGGCCATTCATATCAATATAACACATTATTTTAGTATAAACCCCACACGAATGCGGTATAGTTTTTATTGTTTTTTGTTTTTTTGTTTTTTTTAATATTATTGTTATTCGTTTTATTTAGTTTTACGATTTCGGTTCGTTAAACGGCGAAAAAAACGACAAGCGATGAAATTTATTGCCGTACTCCCGTTAAATATACATAATGTTATTATTGTGACATTGCGCCACGATGACATACGAGTTTGCAGCGTCTGAATCCATTTTGTTATATTTTCATTTTTACGTTTCTTTCCATCTCCTCGTTTTATTTCGTGTAATTTCCTTGCGGCGCTATAAATTTTACGCATATACCATAATGTCTAAGAATAAACAGATTGGATGCAAACAGATATTGTATATTTTCTAATAAAAAAACATAACGAAAATAAATAAAATCAATGAAAGTGGCCAATACACTTTTACTCGGTTATTTTTACCGCCGTTGAGTACAAAATCATATAGAATGTAATGAAATATTCTCAAACATACGAACAAAAATATATTATGAGGTCTGTCTAATACTTTAATGTCTATATTTATAATGATATCCACGGAAAACATTAAGATAGTATTATGAAAAACGCTACAGGACGATTAAATAATATTTCTTTTTTATTATATGTTAATCGAAGAAATTTGGACAAGCTAGTTAAATTGCATAATACAATGGTTTAGTTGAAAAAAAAAGAATAACTTATTAGCCGATCTTGATCAAACCGTTCAAGGTAATTTAAAATACATGCAACAAACATATGGTATCGTTATAAAATATTCTAAATATTATTATGTTCTATCGTCATCATTATACGTACAATGCATAAAATACATGATTTTTTACCAAGTAAATATGGAAAGATATTGGGTTGGGTTAGTCTCACTTAACTCAATTTAAACTTTTTAACTGATTTATGACCGTCATTGTAGATATTTTGACTTATAATTAGAGTCCAGATTTGTATACATTTATATTTTTATTGCCTAATTGAGAGTATACAGTTCTATAGGAGTAAAAAATGTCAACGATTTTCGTCATATAGAACGCATAGAAAAACGTTAACAGTGCATATAAATGCATAATTTAGAGGTAACGGAATATTTAAAAGTTTTTACATAGGTTTTTAAACTTATTTTATAAACAATTTCATAAAAAGTAATTTTTTCCATCCTATTATATCTCGATTTTTTATCATGTAGGGATTATAAAATCCTTTTTTCCATTTTTTTTTTATATTTAATTAATATACATATTAACAAATTGTATTTATATAATAATTATATATATTAATAAATTTAATTTTTAAGTATCTTGTATCTTTTTTTATTTATAGATACCTACCTATTTTTTTAATATTTAAAAAAATATTATAATTTAATTCTAAGTCAAAATAATTAAACTTACATTTTTATATTATAATTAAAATATCAACAACTAGTTGATAATATTTATCAAAGAAATTGTGTGTAATTAACACGTGTCATAAATTGTTTTATGAATCAAATATAATTTTATAATAAACTAACAAATATATTTTATTTGTTATATTGCGGGTTTTTTGTAATATTTTATATATGTTTTAGCGTAAGAGCATATTTTGTCCATAAAAAGTATTATTTTACATATGTATAGTAATTTTAAGAGTTTATTAGGTGTATATTTTAGGGCTTTTTGATACATAAATGCATATTATTTAGAGTTTTATTAGTACATACAAATCCATATAGATATTCTACGTCTCTACTCATAATATTATTTTAAGTAATAATATGCACCCGAATTATTTATTCGGGTTATGCAAGTTCTGGGAGTTAGTAATTCGGGTTTACACCGAATGTATATTTTACACATACCAAGGTAAAAAATATTATAAAACATTTGGATAGGTACTCATAACTATTACTATTCGGGTTAATATTGATTAATATGTAGTAAACACATAAAGTTATTAAAACAATTACCAAATTTGGATATTTGGACCCTTCATTAACTTAAAATTATGCTACGTTAACTCATTAAATTTTTCATTCAGAACATGAAATGCATACAAAATAACGTATCAGTATAATTTTTAATTTTAAAAAATTTTTCGAGTTTTCGGGTTTACCAAAAATTTTAATTTGGGTTATGGATTAATTAGGGTTTCTCAAATAAATAACATTCGGGTTAATAAGAGTTTCGGGTGTTTGAATTTTATAGTTTTTTAGTGGTGTTACGGGTTCGGGTTAATTCTGGTGCAAAGCCCTTATAAATTTGTACAACTTCTATTTTCGGAACATTAATGCAACGTTTTTGTAATCGTAATTAATAATATATAATAATATCTCATAATTGTGCGAATTCAAACGATATTGTAATTTATTGTATAAATAGTGGGCGTCTGTATATTATGTGGAATATGCGATCCTTGTTAGCTAAATATAACTACATCGCAAACAACGGCACGCAGGCGATGGTCTTTTCTTTCCTCCGACTGCCGTTTTATACGGTTAATAATAATTCAAATCCTTCGGGGCGTATCCGAAAACGTATTGTTGTTGCTGTTGTTGTTGTTGTTGTTGTTGTTGTACTAGCGGTTTTCCCTTAAAACTCTATGTCCACAACAAATACCGGCTCGGGGGGTTCCGACCACTCATCCGACGATAGCGTTAACTACGTATTTTTTTTTCTTCTTTTTTCCGTTTCACGTTTACACAACTACCCTTCGGTGCGGCGGACCCTTGGCAAAATATTATCGATGAGTTTCGTATAATATATAATCTCCTAATTTCTTCTTCACTATTGTTCGCTATCCGTATAACCCGAAAATTATATACCGCAAATTGTATACCGTAAATTGGTTCCGACAAATGGTTTCTTAATTCAAAGGTCATCGGAGTCAAGTGCCTTGAAGATTTACCGTACCGCTGAAAGGGGTTAATTATTTATCCCGTACCTACAACTCTTTTGCGGGGAAATAATAATTTCAATGACTGCAATCGCGAAACGTATTATTATAAACAATTTTCTTGGGAACTTAATTTTTGGGGTAGAAAACTGCTTTATTTATTTATATATATGTATAAAAAAAAAGGGTTCTATATATTTGTTTCGTAGCGGGACGAAGGACAGATGTACCGGGTTTAAGATACACCGGTCGGTCGATAATATCATTGAAAACTAACCGTATCGTGTATTCCGGTATTCAATTCGATTATCAGCGAGATCGATCGTTGATCGCAATCCCGATAACTTGTTTTCAAACGAAACGAGAATAATGCGGTTAATGCAATATTAGTTTTTCAAATACGTTCAAGTTTATAGAAAGACGCATATTACCTAATAATAATAATTGATGTAATAATCGATATAATAAATTGTCCGTAACTTACCATTTACATACTGGCAATATATATATATATGCTTATTGATTAAACTCGTTAAAAAAGTTAAAGTTGAAAAATAAACAGCTTATATAATTTGAAACTATTTTTATTATGATTTTTATACATTTTGCATAAAAATAACTAATATATAACTAGTTATAATAAATATAAATATGACTAATATTACCATAAAGTAATTATTTCTTTACAAATAAAAAATAACTTATTTTAGATAAATGTTTATATATAAAATAAACTTTGCCAATATATTAATGCAACTTAAATAATTTAATAATAAAAACTTTGCATTTATTTTTTAAACTTATGTTTTTTCATACAATGTTTGTTAATATATTTGATTTGTTATAGTATGAAAAGTGTTATATCATTAAGTATTAAAATATTAAATGATTATAATAGTAATAAAAAAAAAAAAAATTAACAGTCTATTTCACATTTGTATTTTATAACCCCTTCAAATAAAGTCCCTATAGTGTATTATCGTTTTTCTTTTAATAACCCGACTCAAAGGGTAAACATGCGTTTTTCATGCATAAATGAGTTATTAACACTTCTGAAACCACCATTAAATTGGGATTTTCAATGAATACAATAAATCGGTTTTGTGCCATTAAAACATTTATTATAAGCTATAAGTATATATATTTTTAAAAAACAATAATCATCATATACATTTTTTACGTACTCGATAATAAAACATAAACGAATTGAATCAATAATTCTTGAATAATATGTTCAAAACAATGGCGTATTGCAAAATTAATTTATATTGAAACGGTAGAAGAAGGTGTAATCGTCTTTAAAGACAATATTTAAGGAAAGTATTACCATAACCAATAAATAATTAATTTTCCTTGTGTGGTTTAAAACTGGCAATTATTTATGCAGATTTTAATTCATAATGCAATTATTGTCTAGAATGTTACATTAATTAATATTATTTTCAGGCCTGATGTTACTATCTATCGTAAATTATTGTATATCGTATTACAATTCAAATAAATACGCTAAATTTTACGATAGATAGATTTTAGCTTATTCAGGTATTATAATATTATTGTCTAGGTATGATATTCTATAATAGGTATACATAATATTATGAAATTTTGTTAAATGGTAATCTCAAATATACATATTTTAAATATTTATAATTGTCATGCTCGTCATCACTATACCGCAGTGTAGTGTGTAAATAGGATAATACGTGTGTTCTTATTATATTTTATCAGACTTGTAGTTTTTTTTTTTAAGCAGGTATTCAGTACATATTAATACTTCGATAAAAATGTATTTAAAAAAAAAATTTTCTTTTAAAAGTATTCAAATTAACACCTATACAGATATACATATTTAATCCTAGTGTTATATACTACTAAGTATATACTTTTATGTTTTATACAACGTATAGTGTATACATATATCTCATTAAGTAATATACATTTAAATTTGGTAATTTTGCATTTAAACATTATAATTATATGGTTTTTAGAATAATTTTATCTTTACTTAAATACATTTTAAAATGTATACAAGTCTGTGCGTTATACAGTTGAAATAATAATTTTTGATGATTGTTTGAGATGTTTTTGGTCGGAAAAACGAACACAGCATGACTCGTATAAAACTGTATTACTACCTATACCTATCGTCAGTGTGGAATCGAAAGTGAAATTTATTACAATATAATATATACGTGTATACATTATATACGATTATTAATTTGTCTGTGGAGGTAGGTAGGGGCGATAACAGTATATTATGTATGTTTTACACTGTCGTCGTTGTCGTTTATGGTGTATACCACTATACCACGGTATATAATGTGTTATATGGTAAGTTTTTAAAAAGAAGATGGCGAGGGTTGCACGGATGAAAGCGGTATAATATATGCACATTCGTATAAACGTTCGTATGAAATGGCGTGGGACGCGACACGCGAGTGTCGAGAAGGCGGCGGCGGCGGCGGTGTTGTTGAAAAAGCCGCCGAGACGCTTTGGGGCGCAGCTTGACGTCTGATTTTCTAATTTCCGCGGCTAAAGTTTTGCACCCGGGAGCTTGTAAATGACAGATTTGTCGCTGGCACACGTCGAGGCTGCCACCACCCGCCCACACGTCAAATATATAATACCTATATTATATGTATAGCTTGGTAGATGTGCGGTAACGCGGTAACGGTATAACGTTATCGTTGTATGATGTTAACGGTCTAACCGTCCGTTTGGTGTCGTCGATGGCGCGGGATTGCCGTTTTAAACCTCCGCGATTGACTACCGCGATAGCGAAACGACCTTTTGTCCGCTCTTCTTTTTGCAAAATACGTTCGAATTTTATAATTATTAGATTACAAAGGCAATCACTTATACACATACTTTTATACGCAATAAATATTACAAAGTACGTTTGTCCGTGGTCGTATATATAAGGTATCTACAATATTTAAAGTCTCCATTATCGATGATCTTAAATATATATATATAAATAATTGTATACGTTTCCCGTCGACTTGTTAATAAACGACCGCACAGTGTATATAATCAGGGTGAGTTTGACTATCTGAATATAACTTTTTTGCAATCATTGATAATATTATACCCATGGCTAAATATTTAGGTATGACAGCTACTGTGTAAAAATATTGTTATAGATTGCGCATGGATTATTCCATGAAAGAAAATCTCAGCTGGTAGTGATCCATAGAGTAGATTATTATCACCGGCTTAAATCACGTGACATAATATCTCACTCAATATTCATGTGTGACCAATTATTACTGTTATTTGTTAATGATAATAATTGATAATGAATTCACTGCCAGTGGCCGCCATGACACCTGCGTATCACAAAGTTGCTGACATACCTATATATTTAGCCATGGTCGAGCCCACCTAGTTGGGAGTGTAAAGCTATGCGTAAGAAAAATATAAAAATTTGACAATATTAATAAATCTATTGCAATTTTTTAAATAATAAACAAATACACTTTTTCGTAAATACATTCCAGTTCGGAGCTCTAATACTCAAAAAACATTTTTCATTATTTAATATACACATTACACATACCTAATTGACTAAAAAATACTACCATGTTCATCAGTTTATGATTTCAAAAACAAATTATTGTAATATAAATGCATAATTATGTAGTCGTTAGTGCTATTGTAATTTTGAATCGATAATTATATGATTATTTTTAGTCTGTAGAAATACATTTATAGAATTCTAATAACATAATGTATAATATATAATATATTTACATACAATATACTTTGCATAATATAGCATTATATTTGTTATTGATCTGAGTTTCATGTCTTCATATTATAATACATATATTAATTTTGTTTATCTACATAAACAGACATACTAGATAAATGTAGATAAATAATTAATTTAAAACAACTTACTTTTTAGTTTTTATAATATAATAAATAATAGTTTTAAAATTAACTTTAGTTATTTTCGTCCAACTTTTATTTAAAATAATATTATATGTAAAAACTAAATAAAATAATATATATATATATAATATATATACTTTTTTTGTATAAAATATATACTAAATAAATTTCAAAATATCTATAATATTGTTCAAATTTCAAATGTTATTCACACATGTCTATATAATATTATAAACGATAAATACTACGGTTAAACGTTTTCCCTTTCACATCACCTGGTTTAATCGCACAATAATGAGTGAAATTCGATTATCCACTAAAATATATTACAAAACCGAATGCTAGGGGTGCCAGTGTACAGTTATAATTTAATATATAATATCTTAGTGACAAAATATTTGTAAATTTTTTTAACGTATTATAATTACACAGATATACCTATAGGCTATAATGAAGTTTACAATATTTATGTATTCATGTTACTTAAATTAGTTAAATCTTAAATAACTTGATTGCTTACTAATAAAACAGTTATTTTTGTTTTCAAAAAATGTTAACAATAACTTGATACTTACTTTTAGGTTTATATAATTATTAGGTAAATTCATATAGTAATCAGTAATAGGTACAATATTTTGTATATTATAATTATAATTTGTTATTATTAATTATTTTAGATATTATAATTTTATAACTGTTTAATAGTAATAGACTAATAGCCAATATAGATATATTTACTAATCAAATATAGTTAACACAATATTAAATATTATGTTATATTTTTCATCGTTTGAAAACAATATACGGTAGTTATATCAGGCAATAATAAATTAGATTATAAACTATAAAAATATATAATACGTACTATTGTTATCATTACCTATATGTGATATGTATTATGACATATCAATAGACATCTATTTTTACGTTAATTATTTATGTATAGTTTTTATTGCTTTGCCTTTTAATGTCAATATATTTAACTATTATAATTATTGAGAAATTCAAATTAGTTTTGTCACTATGGTGACTTATTATTTTATTAGTTTGTCATATGTAAGATATTTTCTATGCTTAAGAACAACGTTCTTTATTACCGAACAAACAAGTAAATGCTGAAAATACAAATAATATTATTTTATAAAACATTAAAAACAATAGCAAAAATAATTTCAATAAAAAGCGAGAAGGTCAATTTTGGACGTTTCTCTCCTTCGTCTCTTCGGTCCTCGGAGAAATTAGTGATTTATTTTAATTATTAAAATTTGAATGCAATGATGTTGCATTAGAAAATACGATTGTGAGCGAAACTCAATAAATTACAATATACTATACTGATAATGTATTCCAAAATTTTACTATTATATATATGTAGGCTTTTATAAAAATTGTATATCGTTAAACCAAAAATTTCAGGTTTTATTAAATATTTTTGGGAAAAAGTTCAAAGCTCTATTGAGTCAAAAAAAAAAACCAATCCGTTTCAAAATTTTACTACACATATATATTACTTATTTTAGTATTCAAAAAAATTCTCAAGTCCTTACAATAAAAACTCAATTAGTTGTCAGGAAATAAAAAAATTAAAATAACGGAAACCGTAATTGTCCGCCATTTTTTGGTAGTTTTTCTTCTCTCAAGGAAAAACTTTTGAGACATTCGAAAAATGAGCTAAATTAAGTATCAACTACATGAAATTTGGTACAGAAAGGGTACCCTATTTTTGGTAATCGGATCATTATTTCTACCCAAAAAAATGTTTTCATACATAAAAAAAACATTTTTGTAAAAACAATACATTCCTCACTCCGCTCAGAATCTAAAAAGAAGTAATCAATTTGAAATGTATCCAATTTATAAATGTATTATATTATTATTTTTAAAAAGTTTATAATTGTTTAAACGTTTTAATTTTCTAAATAGTACAATTTAGTAAAACACTCTTATAACCTAAGCGCTTAGTAATCAATTGGCTGTGAATATTGCATAATATTTCGTAGCTTATAAGTTATAAATTATAAACATTTAAAAACAATTTGTTGAGCTATTAAAAATTGAAATTATTAGGAAGTTTCAGTTCTAAAATTTAACCATCATGATCTGTACTTAAAATTTAATGGCTTCGTTGATTTTATGTCAAATTTTGAGTGATATATAAAATAATTGCTAAAAATAATATTATAACAACGAAAATTATATTGAACATGCCATAGTAAATTTATTGTTAGAAGTTATTTCCCGAAGTTTGCTGAATAAAAATTGTTCGGTATGTATAAATGTAATATAAATGTCAATTAACCGTGTAATACGTATTATTACAAAGTGTAATAATAATATACAACAAAGAAGCAATTATAGTTTTATAATGAATTTATTTATGATAAATCAAGGAATTTCGTAAAATATATAATGATGTGGTGAAATGAGAATATATTATTATTATATCACAGTTCGGATTCCGGAAGTTGATGGATTCATCGTCGTTGTATAACATATTATGCAAGACCGGTGAACATTTATATTTATTTTATTATTAAATATTTGCATTATTTGCGCGTGCATATTAAACGAGGTACGGGGTGAGGAGCAACAAATGTCGCTTTTTTTTTTTGAGGGCGGTAGTCTGGTTAATGGTATAATAGGTCAATATATTATTATAAAACGTACAAATATAATATCATATTATTATACGCGAGCGACGACGTCGCTGTAGGTATACTGCACGCACGAGAGAGGCGCGTGCCCGCACGCATTTGTACGCTATCGTCTCGACAGCTCATCGTCGATGGGCGTTTTCTTATAGACTGTGCAGAGATGTTTTTTACGGGTCTTTATTATTATTTTTCGCTTCTTGTCAGCAGTTACAGCAGCTGCCGCCTTTCTCGCGGCCGGAAATGGGATGTGAAAACTAGTCTTCAGACGTGTACGTATAATATTATTCTCGTTTTCTTCTGGCGCATATTATTTTGTACTCGTTTTTCGAATACTATATTTTCATTGTTTACTATTGTTTACTCGCGCGCGCGCGCTCGTTTATATTATAACGGTCATCGGAAGTCGGCGTTATACCGTTGCACAGCTCGCGTATTGTTCGGCTCTTCCGTCTATCTCTATTGTGGCCGATTACGCGCGAAGGAGGCCCTCGAGAAGCGTGCCACACGCGCGCGCATGGGCGTACCGCGAAAGATCGTATTTCCAGTCGTACCGATTTTTATATTATCATTTGCGATGTGCGTATTATATTATATTATACCGTTTCATACACGAGTGTATTATACGATATGTATAAGATGGTAGGTATATGTGGTATAAGACGATATGAAACCAAGATTGTGGTTGACCCAGTTCTTGGCGAGCACGGGCGAAAAGAAACTTTTTAAGGCCGGGTGCGATATGTGCTCGGATTTTTTTTTCCTATCGCAGCACCCGGGTTCATTCAAACGCCTATAGCAATAATATTATTGTTGTTATACGAACGAAAGCGAAATTCATTTTCATATAAATAAAAAAAACGATAGTTTTACGTCATACAATAATATTATGAACACGCGGTAATATGAACAAACAAAAAAACGCTTTCAATATTATTATAATGTATTCTATCGTCTCTGGTATATAAAATATTATATACCTATATATATAAGTATACAAAACGTTATTAATATCGTTTTATGTTTAAATTATAAGAATTAAAAATGAGTGAAAAAGATGGTTTAAGAAACGTTTATTTATTGTACTTTTAAAATGCATCTTATCGGTAAATACTCTAACTGAGAATGAAGATAATGTATTATAATGTTGCTTAACTGTCAATTGATTCAAAACAAATATTTTTTGACTTTTCGTATATACATGTAAATAATACATTAATACTGATTGTAAACTTTTGTTTAAAGAAATATTTCTTAAAATGTATAATAGTTATATTCGTTGAAGTATAATATTTTGTTTCATATTAATTTTTGTTGATTCATTTTTTTAAAAAAACGTACAATTTATTATTATAGTAGGTATATAGTACTAATCTAAGATACCTAAATAGGCACCTAAAAGCTAAAATGGTAAAACGATATTTAAAATGTACATAGAAATAATACAATAATATTTATTTCTAGTGTAGGTATAGGTTCAATTTCACTTATTTATAAAACTAAAATGTTTATAACTTTAATTATAAATAAGTATATAGAATGCAGCGAGGACCGTTTTGTAAATAGATTTTTCGACTACTGGCTGTATAATAAACATATGTAATTTAAAATCTTCCAGTAAAATTGATTGTCGTTATTGTGACTTGTGGCCCACGGCGAAAATGAATAAAAATGGGGTGTGCGCGAACTGGGAATTATTATACCCGTATATATTATAAAACGAATAAAGCAAACAGTGAATCACTATTTCACGCCGGACTTTAAAATCATCGTCCCTTTTCCGAGATAAGATCCTTTAAACTCGAATGTATCTAAAACATACACGCATGCCTCTGTTGCGAGACGAAGGGTCATTTATTGCCCGTGCTTCTTTACAAAAGCCGCTGACCTTATCGGTTGATGTGTATATATACATATATATGCCTATTTACACTCACTACAAAAGTGTATACCAGGAGATTTTTCAATTCTAAAAGTCAATTCCAGTCGAATTGAAAATAATAATAAAAAAATATATATACATATATATGTAACGAAGAAAAGAAAGGTGTCCCTTGTGGCGCGCTGCACTTCACCGCGCGCGTCTCTGGTTTAAACGCGGAAAAGAAGAAAAATAGAAAGAAACTTTGCCCGCACAATGGCACGTGTCCGCCACTGTTGTATATATATATATATAAAAAAAACTCCAACTATATTATATCCGACTCTCACGTTTTCGTCTTGTTTCTTATCCTAACCGTATAATACGATATTTTTTATACCAATACGACTGAACGGTAACCGCGTTAACCAAAGTGATCTTATGCAATAATATTATATGATATCGGAATATCGATATAGTATTATAATATATTATGTTCATTAAAAATCCGTTATATCATCGTGTGCGACGAAGTCGAACTCTGCTGCGTCTCTGCGGGTGTGACAGCAGAGGATATATAAGGCACACATAATATACAATAATAGTGATCGCGCTGTAATATTCGGCGGTTTTATTTTCTAAATTTTTGCAGCTTGTTCGCGCCGCGCGCAATTCAATAGTAATTATTATTGTTGTTGGAGTGATCTCCGCTGTGTTTTGCACAATGACATAAAACATATACGAGCGCTTCCGATCTGTTTCACAAGCACAATAAACCGCGGGCCGGCGGTACTTATCTGTGTTGACGTTAAAATTGTACACGGCGGGTATATATTATATTATACCGTATATACACTAGATTGCATGTATATGTATATATACCCCAAAAAAGTAACCCCCGTTGTCGAGATTCGTCGTGACTCTAATAATAATAATATACTTCATGAGAAAAACACACATAATATAATGTAGACGACACTTTATTTATATATATATAATAAACCCTTTTCTTCGTGTGATCACCGAGTCACCTCATCGCAACGACCATCGTGACATGATCGTTCTGTGACAACGGCGACGACGATGCGGTCTGTGTGTGTCGTGTCGGGTATCGTATTACGCGCGCATATTATACGTGTCACATCCGCGCAGTCCGTCCGTCGCTGTCTCTGAATACCTTTTTGATTAGCAATTGTTTGCGGCAGATATATACGTTGTGTCCGTTATGACGTATTTGTGTGTGTGTGTGTGTGTGTGTGTGTGTGTGTGGTACCTAAATATTATATATACGATTGCGATAACGGAGACTAAATGTAAGCAAAAAAAAAAAAAAAATGTAATAATAATAAAAACAGGTAACGGTGTTGTCGTTTCGTCGCGGGGGATACAGACGTTGAATAATAATAAAATGTAACTTAAAATAAACGCGATGCACACAAACACACACACGCGCGCGCATAAAACGCGTGTATTTATTTAGGTATATACGCAATCTGCTGTGTATATAAATATAATATAGATAACCTAACCAGGGCGTGGCGAAAAGGTCGCGAATATCGATCGTCTAGCGATTTACCGCACGACGCCGCTGCCGTCGCCACGAATCTTTGGTTTTCGCTTCCTTGCTGGACCGCCGCTCGAATAAAATTTACTTTACTCCGTCTCCTCAGTGACGGTAACGGATTTTAAACTACCCCTTGCTCGGTTAAATGTTGCGGTTTTCTCTATCTCTGTTTTCCCCTTCGGTCACATATATATATATATATATATATATTATACGCTGCAGATTAAAATAGCCAAACGGCTTTTTACATCCATCGTATATATAATATATATTAAGCGTATATAGTGTAGAGCGCGTGAACAACAGACTATTATTTTTTTTTTTTTTTTTTAGGGTGGGTGATTTATTTTTTGTGGAATATTCATATATTTATAAATTTGTTATATAATAATTATATTTAAATCAAAGGGGGATGGACTCGATTGCTCCTATCGTCCCCCTCAAATACGTGACTGGTGAACAGTCGTTTAAATGAGACACTGCAATAGCTTATATACATATCATGTCTTCGGTATATAACTAACTTTATATAGAGTATAATATTATATCATATCTGACAAGACTCATTATTTAATTATGATACGAGTTCTATGCATAATAAGTAACCTAACCCATATACGAATTTGCGTGACTCGTGCTTAAAAGTTCAAATGTTTAACGAGAGGGGTTATATTATAGACTTGTTGATATTCCCTGCAGTAGTGCAACACCCGCGCACGTTTTATGGATGCATATATATATATATAATAAATCGTTATATTTATATAGAATTTACATTATACAATCATAATAACAATATGTAATGTTTTTAAGCTTAAATATAGAGATTTGAAAAATTAAATAAAAGTATGTTATGTTATTCTAAATAATAGGTTTAATCAAATTTTTATGGTTAGAAGATTATATGATAGCATGTTCAATGTTCATAATATTATATAGGTATTATACATAAATTAGATAAGTACTACTTTTTTTTGAAAATTGACACGCGGCAGTTTTAATTTCTTTTTTATAGATTAAGGATTTTTAATTTATATTATTTTAAGTTACAAACATGAGATTTTCACGGTAATTTAATTATACTCGTATTATTACAGATATAACGTATATCATGTCACACATAAATATCGGATTTTAAATTTGCTAAGCTGAAAATTTGATATATATATATATATATATTAAGACATAGTTTTCTATTTAGAAAATACAATTTTTTTTTTTTACAATAATCTTCAATTGTTATGTTTTACAAAAAGTTAATTTTTGTATTTTTAAAAGTATGATATCAATATTTTAAGCGGACGCAATGATTCGTTCGTGCGAACGCACGAACCTAAGTGAGGTACATTTGTGGTAGAAAATTGAATCTATAGTTGGTGTTTTATTTAGGTCATTTTTCGAATTTCCCAATAGTTTTCTTAAATGGAAGGACAAATTATACCTACCCAAAATTCATAAACAATATTTTTAACTTTGTTATATGTATGTATTTTTGATAATTGATTAAATAATAGTAGCATCACTACCTAAATTAATGTTAAAGACTTGATATTTGTGCTGAGTATTTTACATACCTACGTGAAAAAACCGTTGGAACTATGCTCAAAATCGTTTTTTTGAATATTAGGATTTGACATTTCATTGCTTTCAAAATCATAATTAAAATAATATAAAACATATTATAATATTCTTCCTACATCATTGTATCTATAATCACTCCACGAACAGTATGTGGTCAAAATTATTGACGTAGGTAGGTACTATAGTTTTTCTGTTTTGTTTTTTTACGGATGAAGACAGATTTACTTCCATTAAAATAATATAATATATGTTGTGAAATATATAATATGTACTACGAGGACGATACAATATATAGGTAGTAATAGAATAATAAATATTACTAATATGAAATGTATTTTCTTATTGTATTGTATAGGGGGGTTTAAGATGGGGGGCCACTCGTGGAGCTTCATTGGACCGAAAGCGATGGATTGGCACATACGGATATAGTATAATACAAAACGAGTATTTAATATATTATTATTGTACATATATATGAGCAATGAGAAAGGCGAATTGTAAAAAAAATCGTCGTCGATTGTCTATTATATTATTATTATTATTATTATTATTGCTAAATGCGTTTACGAGCGTACTATTACCGAATATAATATATTATATAGGTGTACGACTAAAAAAATATTATGTTATATATAAATAAAGTATAGGAAACGGCAATCGGATTGACGTATGAAAGCGCCGGGCGGTCCCCAGATAACAATTGCCTTCATGTCATCGCCGCCCAGGAGTCGCGCGGGGGACCGTCCGCGATTTGTGTGTATATGTTATTACTGCGCCAATGACTTCCGGTGGACCCGACATCCGGCCTTAACGGATTTTCGTTGTTCTATATTTCTATAATATGCGCTCGGTCCGCAGTTTGCACACCGATATATCTGCGTAGATCCGAATTCGACGAGAGAACGTTTCATAATAATAATATAATATATCATACAGCATATAATATGGTATAGTGGATCAACGAAATATACTGTATAATTATAAAAAAAAAAATTAAAAAATGACTACGACATTATAAAAAATAAGTTGTGTGATTCCCACCATTATCGTAACACAGAATTTTGATCACTGTATTTACTGTATTTACACTACGATGACTTACTTTTGCAATATTCTATTATTATATATTATAGATATTATATAAACGTATTATTATTATAAAAATAAAGTTTGTATGCTATTTATACACTGTGCGAGTGTGACGCGCGGAGTGATGACGGTGACCCGCAATTATAATTTTTAAATCGCGGCCGGACGCAGTCGACGTCGCCGCCCGTGGGAAAGGAAAATATACACTTATATACGAGTGTTATACTCTTTTCATGAATACATCGCGTATACCTATAATTATCGTAATGGTGGTTGTTCATATAATATATTAATATATTATGTTTATATAAAATGTAACCAACTTACATAATACAAACACTATATAGACAATAAGGCGATTACAATATTCTGCAATATTTTCTTGCATGTTATACAAAACCAATGAAGATTGCATACACGAGGCGTCTATATAGTTTCAAAACTAGCCAAAAGGACTCATTTTCAAAACTTCTTTGTAGAGCCGGTTCCTGAAAAACAAATGATTCCGTTTCTTGTTCGATTTCAAAAATTCTTCTTTCGGTTCACGAAGTACCAAAATCGATATCGATTTTTTTTTACAATTTTAAAAAAATAAAGAAATACATTACTTACATTATGGGATAGATTTAGCATGCACACAAAAATAACATTACTCATTTAAAATCCAATGAAATAGGAACAATAGTTAATATATAAGCAAAATAATATAATTCATTAGATTCAGGTTATATTACTGGATTATATATTTTTTTATGTTTTATTTATTTAAATTTTTATATAAAAACACTAACATCCTCACTTTGCCTTGTACCACGAATTTGGTCTCAAAAAAAAAACTAATAAAAATCGGTACCAATATATAATTATAATAGAACCGATAATCATCGGTTTTTTCGGTTTCCGAAGTACCGATAGAACCGAAGAATTGAGAACCATTACTGGCTCATCCCTATATTTCTTTGTATTTGTAAGTATATATAGTCATACTGGTGTATCATAACATATGATGTGTAAAAATGTGAAACAATTATAAAGATGTTTGTATAACATGATTTAAATTGTGTAGGAATATTTGTAAGTAATTTCAAGATTTGACAATTTGTATTACAAAACCACTTTCCCGCTATACTAAAACACATGTGTTTTACACTAAAATAGTTATTGATAAAAAATGTTTCTTTGGCTCTCAATTTTCAAAGTTAGTTTCAAAATCAGGCATGTATAAAAAAATTAACCAACTTGATAGTATTAAACTATTAAATATATATATATATAATATCTACATAACTCTTGTAATATTATTTTTATAAAATATATAATCTATACTAGGTGTCTATATAGGTCACTATAATATGCATATATGTAATCCAAAGGTTTGATCTCATATGGAGTAACCTACATCTTTTTTTGTATTTGATGTTTGTGAAAATTTTTAAAAACTACTTATAAATTATAAGTTATACTTATGACTGGTTTTAAAACTAGACACCTTATATATAATATACCTATAGGTTTAGGTGTGAAGTATCCACATAATATAATTTTCAATGATTAAAATTAACACAATGATCTAATTTCTAATCACACTGTACAATTATACATGTATTACGTATGATGTTGCAAACGTATAATTCTATGCAGATGATTTTTGTGGGCTGGACATTTAATTTTATTTTTTCACTATATATTATATTATTATGCAGTATAATCGATGGAACGATGCGTATAAAACATTAAACAATTACAGTGCGAATATATTAATAAATGTGTAAACACAGTGGTTGACTATATTAAAGATTTCCAAGTTTGCGGAGGGTGCTAATATTTGTTCTATATTCGCTAAATAGTATTAATCATACAATCCCATCTTATTATTTCTCAGTTTAAGAATATAAGTGTATATACAAACATACTAAAAATAAGATTATTAGTTTATTAACAATATTATTTAAGTGCGTTCCTATATCTATGTTAAATTTGATTTAAAACACAGAAAACGAAATCAATTATTATTAAAATTAAACAATGTACGTATATTTGATTCTGAAAAACGTTTATACAAATATAATTTATTATTTTTTTAAGATTATAAGTTACAGTACTCCGATTGTTTCGTATAGTAGGTACATATAACTAATTTAATATATACAACGACGTAAAACCACTTGTTCGATTTTTCATTAAAACATTTTCTGCATAAGTATACTAATCGTTTTTAAAGGTATTTATATGAACTAAATTAATTATAAATTATATATATATTGAAAAATAATCGTCACAATAACTGTGTGCATATAAACTTACATAATATACTTCCCTAGATTTACACAAAATATGTATAAATAAAGTATAAAATCGTTTATATATGTATAAAAATCAATTTTCAGCGGGTAGGTACCTGTTGTATAATATCCTATATTATGACGGACAGGATAATATGTATGTATACCCATAAATATAAAATCGCACACAAAAAAATAATGTTAATATAAAGTTTTTTTTTAAAAAAAAACGTTCGTACAATATATAATTTTTAAAAAACTTTCGTTCAATATGCTAATAAAACCGAGTTGGTGGGGAACATAATGTATATAATATAAATGAAAAGATTTACCATCCGTGTTCGTAAAAAAATAATATACAAATTAATTGCAGAAAAAGACGACGGGGGGGCGGGGTTTGCGTGCGGGTGGGAGCGGTGGTAAAGGGAACCGTTTACGGTCGTTCTTCTTCGCGTGCCGCCCGGCGAGGCACCGCGGCCGGCGACGAAGGGATGTCGTCGGGTGACGCGGGGGCGGCCTGCCGCTGCGGATGACCGCGCGCGCGTTGCCGATGAGCGGCGATGAGCGCCGCGCCGTACGGATGAGCGGTGGCCGCGACGACGACGACGAAGACGACGACGACGACGACGGCCGGTGGTGGGGAATCGCCGATTGCAGCTGGCAGGGTGCCGGGGCCACGCCCACAATCTCCGGAATCGGCTCCGCCCCCCCCCTCCCCCTTCCACCTTCCCGTTACGAGCGCGCACTAACACACGCGCGCGCGTATATCCCGTACACATGACATATGTAATAATTCCACCCCGCGCGCGTCTAAACGACGTGCGTGCGTGCGCAGCGTACACGGCCGCCGACGGGTCCCCCTCCCCGCCAACCGCACCGCGCCGACTTGCCGTGTCACCGCGGCCGGGACAGCTTCGACGTCGTCGATCTCGTGCCCCGGCCGCGGCAGTCAACAGTCCGATCGCGACGATCCGGTTCGCGGTCTGGTGAACGCTGCAGCACGCGCTCGCGACGCTCATCTTCTACCGTACCCCGCGTTCACGGTGGTGCGCCAACTGACACACACGTATATCATTACGCGTTTTTTACCGTTCGACGTAATTAATCGCGTTTTGAACTGTTGAATATATAATTTTTAATTTTTTTTCCCATTTCCTCATCCGCGTGTTTTGATTTTTGTTTTTTTTAAACGTATTAAATTATATATATATATATATACGCTGTGCGGTATATTATATTCTCTGTGTCTGACCCGCGTGATTTTATTATTTAATTTTTTTTTTTTTTTTTTTTTTTTCATTATTTCCAAAAGTGAATTTCGAATATTATTCGACCGCATTCGGCTTACAATTGTCCGGCCGTTTATGCTTCCACGTCGTCCTGCCGCGTCCCATACGACATGAGCAGAGGTGAGTCAATATTTTAATATAATCTACAATTCATCGCGATCAATATAAATCGGTTTTAATTTATTTTATATCAATTTACGTCAAATCAAGTTTATGTTATATAGTACGATTCCCATTCAACAAGAAATATTCAATTCGATACAGAATATTATATCCATTTAAGAAAAAAAGAAATCATCAAAATGTTGACACATTCTTGTTTTTTGACTTTACGAAAATATTTTAATTAAATACAATTGTGTGGGCGTGTGAAAACTAAATAGTGATCATTCAGTACACTGAATGGTGTGAATCTACAGTCAATTGTTATTTTTGTATAAAAATTTTAAAATTTTAAACATGTAAAATTAATAACATAATCTATAAATATTGTAAGTGTTGTAGCCTGTTTATAGGTAATTATGTGTTGTTGATCAAAAAACAATTTGATGAGTTCTTAAAATAATATTAAATTAACGTTCATAATAGGTACATATTTGAATTAATAATATATTATAGGTACGCAAAACTAAAAAGACATCATGTAATATCTATTATCTATCGATAATAATATATAATAGTGACGGCGCTAGCTTTTTTGAGGCCCTGGGCAAAGTAAATTAAAACTTATGTATTATGAAACCTGTTTCTGAGTACCTTAACCTTATAGCTGTTGAAGAAAAACTGGGGACCTGGGTCCCCAACAAGTAGTTGTCCCAATAACTGCTCCTATTGTCCCTCCATCGCCTGTATATCCTTGTTACCCTGTAAGTCCCTTTATATCTACATAATATATTATATTCGTATATATATATTTAATTATATCGAAATAAAATACTAGCAATTTAATGCATCTTTCCTTTTAACGACATGCTTTGATACCAGATTGACAGTTTAACACCAATCACATGTCAAGACAGTAGTTGAAAATTGTTCTTATAGTCAACTAAAACATAAAGTATTATATTGGAATAAATATAAAAATATGATATTTACATAGTTTAATATATATATATAGGTATATCGTATACTTAAAAATGATACACCTATTATACGGTTACACAAACCTGAATAAAATTTATACTCATCAATAAACGAATTACTTACCTATTTATTTTATTATATTATATATACCTATTGTATTAAATAGATATAGGTTGATAATAACTAATAGGTATTAGATTCTACAATTCTAACTGAATGGTAAATTAGTATATACGAGTATGTACAATACTTTATAATATTATGTATAACATACCTATATTTTATGATAATATAATTATTAAGTACCTCCTTTGTCTATATTATAATAAAGAAAAAAAACATTAAAAATACTATGGATAATATCATTTTACTTATTTTAAATATACCTAACATAAGTCAGAAAATATTTTAAAAAAATTTTATTCAAAAATATATTTTTCGTGTTATTTATAAAACGATGTATAGACATTAAACGTAATGATTAATCTAGATCCTATTACGATGTTACAAAATTATTGGGTGATTAACTAGGTATAATATTATGATATAAATTTGATATGTGAGTAGGTAATAATATAATATCATCGATACGTAACTGGCGCGTGTGAAAATCGTTAAAAAATATTACAATCGATCTAATTTTGCGCTAAACTATATATATAAGCTTACCCAATGTATATCTATATTATTGGAATAATGACATAAAAAAAAATAATGCTTGACGATTTTGTCAATTTTTTTAGGGGCCATGAAACCATGAAACCTCAATTGGTATAGATATTATATCAATAGACAAAACTCGATATTAGTCCCCTCGCGCGCACAATTCAATATTCGATCTTATAAGACCGAACAGGTTTACATGAGACAATTTCACGTAGGTATAATATTATATGAGGTATATTGTGTTTAATATATTATATTATTATGTATTACGAATATACGAGTATGCACTCGTATATAAAGTCCCCTCGTGCGTAACGGATGTGAACCGTATAAAAATCCGTCAAAATATTATTGAAAACGTTATTTTACTGGATGAAATATAATATTATATAAAATTCGAAAAAATTAAAAATCAACACTTTTATAACATAATAATAATATACCTAATATTTATAGAACCACAGGGATGCAAATTTCAAACGCAGCGTTTGAAAGAACGTCAAAAAAATATAATTTTACTGCCGCCGGTCATAGGTCGTGTTTTAAATAAATATTATACAGAAAATCCATATTCAGATTTACAACCAATATAATGTTATAGTGTCCCTCTGTCCCTCATCCTTCATAATATTTTATGTATATGGTACCTACCTATATAATAGGTTTATTTCATAGAAACTATTGCGGTCTGTTCTTTGATGGCACATCAGTATACAAATATTTAATCGATTGTAATTTACAACATCAATATAAACAGTTTTTTGTTTTAGACTTTTTCAAACTTATTTCGTATTATACATAGTTATTGGCTTATAATTTCTATATACTTCAGTTAAAACATTGATAATAATATTTTTATTTATTAATTATGCCTATATTTAATTTATTATTACATGCTTGATGGAAACCCGGTGGATGAAAATTAAATTAAAATAACCAATTATAAATAATAACTTTTGTGGCTTAAATTCAATATTTTTATTGATGATTTTTACAGAACCAACTTGTAAACATTCCACTCTACAAGTGGAGTAATTAGGAATTTATCTTGGGGGATAGACATTTTTTTACACATATACTAATTGTTCACCATATTTTCAACTACAGTGGTAACTGGGAAAACAGTTTACACATATTAGACTTTGTGCGGGGATCTATCCACCCCTTAATTACGCCAATACAAAAATTAGTATTAATTTACTTAACAACGTAATCTAACACAATCATATTAATGTTTAACCAAAAATAAAAATGAAGTACGTACAATTACGTATTGATAACGATTGAAAAATATCGTGCTGCAAAATGTCTCAGGTCTGTAGTATATAAGACTCGTTATCGCTGTACAACGAAAACAATCGCGAGTTTTGTATACGATCTTGTGTATATAATAACTTATATCTTACTATAATAACACAATAGTAGGTAACTATATAGTGTATATTATAATATACCAGTAAAAACAGTATCTATTATGTAAACAATATACATAAGTATAGGCTTCAAGCGCAGCAGACTGATGAATAATATTGTCACATTGAGCAAATCAATGATCGTTATGTTATAATTTACTATCATTAATTACATGAATACTTTACTGGTGATCGAAGGAATAATAATAATTAATATCCTCGTAATATCAGTTCGATTACGTTATACACATAATAATAACATATTATACTGTACCCGGCGATAACGTTCGATCGATTACATGTGTTATTTTTTTTTTCTTTCCCTAAGTATTTCCATTCATCGAGTTACCCGGTTCCCATTGAACACTCGTTCACTATTATGCACATTTATGTATAATTTTATATTATTATAGCACTATATTATAGTAGTATATTATAATATGTGTGTGAAAACACTATTAACGAGTCTGACTATTTTATACGATATAATAATATATATATTATAACCTATATATAGTACTCGTTACTCGCGTATCGATAATAATCATTATAATTAGTAATCGGGACAATGGAATATTTATACGCGTTCGGATACGATACGTAGCTTGATCAGCATCTTTAAGTTTGCGATAATGTTGTGATTCTGTCGATTCTAATAAGTATAAACAATTGTGATAACACTTATCGTATTTTAGTCATCGTATGCGTCACACAATATAAACTACAATCAATCGCGTTTTTATATGTACCTCTATATACATCATGCGGTCTGTAAGGGTTTTGTAATTTATTATTATTTTAATAATAATGTGTAATGTGCAATATTATTTCGTTAGCGTTTAGTACATTATATATTACATAATATAGTACCAGTATTTATAAATTATCACAATATTATATATAACTTATTTAAGTATCTGTAATCAAGTTAAATCTATTTTTCTTTTATTAAATTTTAGATTTTTAAAATTAATGAACAATATGTATTATACTTATGCATGATATAAGTAGTAATCGAATTATTGCCTACGTTTAAACATTTGTCGAAAAGAACTTTATTTAGTTATATTTTTTATTATTGTATACTTGACCTAAGTCGGAGCCGAGTGCTCGGCAGTGATAAGAAAGATACATCGTATATAAATACTCGCGATTAGTTAGGGGACAGACGGTGTTTGCCTGTTTTAATCTCGACTGGTGTCGAAATATCATGTCTCCAAGGGGATTTGACTGTTGGGAAAAAAACAACAGAAAAACAATACAAAATCCCTTATTTTGACCTTGTATAAAATTATGATCTGTGTGGGACCGCAAAAGAGTAATAAACAATAGGTTTATGTCATCAACGAGTTAAGTTTTAAGACATCGGGCAATAAATCGGCGCGGGGATGATTTGTACAAATATTTGTACTGTCGACCTTGAACGTGTGATAAGATAAACCCCGGGGTAAAGATAGAGATTGTTTGTCAATTATGATGTCGCACATAATATGATATGATAAATAATAGTATCTTAAATATTTGAACCACATGAATGTGTATAATATAAACAATTCTTCATGTCCAAATTTCTCAAACTTTTTTTTACAACAATTAATTCATCATTGTATTATTTCGTATATTTTATAATATTATTATATGTGTAGTAGATATTTATTATTATACGCTACAAATTTTAATAATTTGTAAAATAATTTTAAGTTCTTATATTATATAGGTATGGGGGTTAATACTTGATTTTTGATCGTCATCCCAGGTGGATTATAGATATAATAATTTGTCTTTTTTCATTAATTATTACAAATCAAAAACAATTTAATATGATTGCATACCTTTTACATTATCACCAATGAGTTTTAATTTATTTTCCGTAAAACCTGAACGACATGATCGGCTTCACTTTGAAAACCGCGCTTTTATTGTCGAACCCATTATTAATTAATGATAATATCGGATCGCGATCGATGAATGCAAATTTCGTATTCGATATTTTCTAGAAATACAATATGGGCGAGCGCATATATTATGTTATAGATTATTATTGCGCGATCGATAAATTGTAGTTATATAAGTACTCGTTTTCTTTACCTACAATATATATTATTTAATTGTAACTTATAACAGCTAAGAAATGTGATCATTATAAAATTATATACGTGTACATGAACATATACAATTTATCGCGGTGTAAGTAATCAACACTAAATATAATATATTATGGTTGTTATTAATTAATATGTTACAGTCTATACACGGATACAAAACAATAATAATTTAATATTTTTAAATTGGATTACAGTATAATAATTTATTTAAATTGATATTTTGATCACATCTGGGGTGGAGGGGGGTGCGCAAAGTATGTTTACCCTTTCTAAACTATTTATTAATCCGATTTTCAAGTTGTTAAAATATTGATAATAATATATGCGTAGGTAATTACATACGAATAAACCAATGTGCGGCAAATTAATTAACACGTATAGGTATTGTGAAAGTACTGTAATAAACCTTCTTGTGGATGTTTCTCCATCATTCGCTTAAATGTGTGATGACAAATTAATTTCTGTAAATGATGTGGATTTTGTTTTGCTCTTATCGCAGGCAGTAGTGACGATGGAGGCGGAGGCGGCGGCGGCGGCGGCGGCGGCGGCGGTGGCGGCGATACCGACGCGGGCCGCAGCGACGACGAGCGTTCTGTGTCCAGCGACAGTAGCGGCCGCGGCGTCCGTGACGGTAGCAGCAGCGGCAGAAGCCGGAGCAGCAGCGCGAACAGCAACATGAACAACAACAACGTGGAAAAGGATACGGCGCAGGAGCCGGTGGTCAACGATGTCAGCTCGGGCGTCATCGGCGGCGCCGCGACCGGCTTGAACAGCGGTTTTAACTTTTTCGAATTGCCAGCGAACGCGACGACAATGCCGTACAACTTCGAGGTCCGGAACGCCGGTGCCGGAGGCGTTTGGACCAAAAGTCAGCTGCCCAAAGGCGTCAAGTACGGACCGTTCCTGGGCAAATGGGGACCGAAACCGGACGACTCGCGATTCGCCTGGGAGGTGAGTGGAACGTGATAGAAACATGACGAAAATAACAAAAAAAAAAAACAAAAAAAAACGCGATCGGAGGGATGGTGATAAAAAACGTTTCTTTGCGATAATTTTTTTTTTTTTTTATACGTGTTTTACGATCCCTCTTTTTTACCTATTCGATATAGGTAAATAACAGTAAACATCGTATGTATCGCGGGCCGAGAGAGAAATGAAATGAACGAAAAAAAAAAAACAAACAGTATATAGGTATACGAGATCTCGGAAACGCGCGCGCTATATATAGCCCATGCCAACGGAAACTCGCGGCGGACAATAGGTGTGAAGTATGAAAAAAAATAAAACGTCACTATTTGACAGTTGTCAGAGGGACGAATCGACGGATATAATATCGCCAAGGTGTCGGATGACCCCGCAGGGGATCTCCGCGAGATTAGCTTCACACTGCACAACCGATATAATAATATAATGTGACGCGTTTCTATAATATAATATAAGATACGTGCGAACGCCGTCGAAATGCCTATACATATAGGCCGCCCCCGTGTGTTCTGCAGTGTTCACCCCGACTCGGTGTGTATGTGTTTATGTGTAAAAGAGAGAGTTTAAGTTTGAGACCTTATAGATTATCGTCGTTTATTATATAATATATCGATCCCTTAACAAATACGATATATTGTATACATCCCAGTGGCGAATTTGAGTGGGGCGATCGTTTTATTACCAAAATGGGCCCCAATTTTTTTCAAAATATTTTACTGATTTTTTTGAAGATGGATTTATAGAAATGATAATAACCAGAGGACGCTGTATTTCTATATTACTGATTATTATTAATACATTTGATATACCTATACATTATAACAATGGATAAAATATTACGTATATAGTTACAAATATTTTTAAGCGAATAAAAATTTTCAAAAATTTCCCTCCGCCCTTAAATGGTCTTTTGATCCGTCCCTGATATATACTCAAATCAAAATATATTAGGTACGTATAATATTATCGCGTACGAACTGTGTTATACGAGAATATAGTTTAAAACTATCATTAATTATTCGATTGACGATGTTCTCGGTCATTTATTGAACGTCGCACAAGTACAATTCATTTTCACCGCTAAAATATTATAATATTTATTGTTATATCCGCGGACAGACGCACACCCTCGCGCCGCTCGCTATTTGGTTCATTAAAATTTATTTGCTCGGCCGACCGGAAAATTCGCCACCTATTCGTCGGATGATGGCTTACGCGGTATACCGAACGGCCGCATATTATACATATTATTATTATTATTGTTATTATTAAGCCGTACGAATAATACGCGTTATAATATACACATGTATCTGTTATAATACCGAATAGACATTATATTATAGTATACGTTCCTACCGCCTAATGTCCGCGAGAGCATTGTCGTCGAGTCCCCGCGACGAGGTGTGAACTGATCGAATTTTATGGTCGGTATCATCTGCTCCCGGCGGGCGGTCCTACGAAACCGACGACGACCGCACTATTATACATTTATATTTTATACTACTGTACAATATTATAATATACATAATAATAATAATAATATACAAGGTGTATTCTGCTCGGACGCGCATCGAAAATGATAACAATAACTGCAGTATAATATACGAAATCCCCGTAATAATAATCTGCGTGCGTGTGTGTCCGTTCGCGGGCGAGGAATGCCGAGAAGAGATAATTTTCTTGACGCGATTTTATTACATGGGTACATATTATATTATTATACTTTTCACACCTGTTTACATATTATAATATATTTTTATTATAAATATATAACATATACGCGCATGCGCTCGTTTAGACCACTGCAGCATCCCCTCGCGCGTTTCTGCAGCCTCGTCGGCGTCGTTGTCTAGACCTTGAGTATACAGGGTAATCCGCGCTATGAGAATCGCGGGGACGATCGTATAATGTATGAAATTGAATTTCCGATCGCTCTGTATACTCATCATCATGCGATCGCATAATATATATATTTAGGTATAATATTTAAATTATACAAGTGTTATTTATACCAATAATATATTGTTATTACCTGTTATTATCATCATAATTTTTTATTTTACCATCGACGTTAAATACGTCACTATATATATAATAATTCTATATTATATTATACGCCGAAAACACATTTTATCGCGTTACGCGCACGAACGCGGATTTTATACGCCCGTTTGGGTGTACTTACTCTTCTCGCATATTAAATTTACTGCAGCAGACAAGTTCACCGTGGGTATAACAATAATAATATATTGTTTACGCGCATCGACTATCGCCCGTGTTATCGCTAAATCGAGTGTTTCCAAAGAAACGTTCCGACAATAGGTGTGTAGTGGTAAAATATTTATATTTTATATAGTTGGTATGAACCGCATAACCTTTTTCTTTACTTCTCGTCGCACTCGTAGAAGCGCACATATAATATAGGTATTAAGTATTATTATTTTATCGAGCGCAATAATAACATCATAATATGCACGCGATGTACCAACAATATTTTCATCGGTTGGACAGCGATGCGTGTCGAAACTGCCAGGAATATATAACAATGTCTATAATATAATATGTATATATCGTGATAGATTGCAAAATGCGCACTCTACCAAAATAATTTGAATCTTATATAATATTATTATATTAAATCAATGTACACAGTTTCGTAATCTTCACAGCGTTCAATACTCAAGTAGGTACAAACATTGTTTAATGTATCCAATAATATTGTATTATATTTACTACTGTTTTTTTTTTTCATATGCGTATACAATATAATATTTCTCATCGTTCGTCTCCAAAGTGGTACTTATATATACACACTCGTATAAGCGCTGAGATATAAGTACTAAAATGTATTTCTTTTTATTCTTTTCGGTTTGTTGTCGACGGGATGTTTCGTTCCGGATAGAGGACATAATATATACCTATACACCTCTATACCTATATTGTAATTATAATATAATATATCTACAGTTTGAAATCATAATTATTATGAAATCATCTCGAAGTACAATTTATTGTTAAATTTTGTAATAATATACGAGTAAGTTAGGATTACTTAGGTTATCTATGAGTTACTTTTGCAGTATTCGCATTTTTTCCCCGTATATTATATTACCTATACGCATATTATGTACGATTTCAATACGCCTATAATAAGAATTATGATATGACGACGGGGCGATATGCACGGCGGCAATAATGGTTTTTCATCAATCAAATAGTACTCGGCGGCGTATAGGATATTGCCTAAGCGTCATCTGTTATCAGCGTTCACACATCTGTAAAAATCATTCGGAGCGTATGATATCCGCGGGCCCGGAATGATTTCGTGAAAAATCGCAGCCCATACTCGCGTGTTATACGAAACATGTTATACGCGCGTTTTATTAAAATCTCAGACGAGGGATATTTTACCATTCGTATATTTGTGTGTGTGGAGGCGACGTGGTACCATTCATCTCAATCATTTCCGCGGAGGAATTCGCGCGCGCGTTTCGTATATTATTATGGTGTATAATTTATATATATATATATATATATATAAACACTGATTTGTCAGTTAAACGTAACGGAAAACTCTCGCGGCGGTGGCAACGTCGATTTGGCTCAGGTCTTATTTTAGTTTTCCCCCCGCAGCTCTTCTTATATATATATATATTATACAATAAGCATCCGCGGAAGAAAATATCGTTTTAATAATATACCGCGGCCATTCCGACGATATCCGCCATTCGGGTCGCATACTTCGACGTAAGTACAATTTAGTAATATTATTTTTTTTTTTTTACGTATATATATATTTAAATCGATACCGCTAGCTTTGCCGCATACACCGATTTACGTACAGTGTCGCACTTGTTATTAAATACCTACTTCAAAACGTAAATCGCATAATTTATGAGATTGGAAATACGTCGATTATCGGAAAATTGTTCGTACGACCATATTATTATAGTCCGTGTGCGACAATATTGCGTGCACGAAAATATTATTCGTCTACGATATATTTGATAGCGATAACATTTTGTTCGCGACGTAAAATATTTCGATTTACTGTTTTGTGTCTGTTGACCAACAAGTACCTATATAGTGTACTTACAGTTCACATGGAAACTTTAAACAACGTATACGTAAAACGAACTACTTCCAGATTATTTACGTGTTATCTTTATTATTATTTTTTTAAAAACACCTATACTTATTTAAAATTAATTGGGTTGGTACGTCTATTGACTATAGACATTGATTTTTTACAAAATTTTTAATAGTGGTTTTAATCTACTTTTTTATATACCTAAATAAATTATATAACTATACAAACAATAAGCGAACAATTTTCGTAGATATAAAATTTTATTCGAATATAGTAGTTGCACGACAATATATTATAATACAAACTATTTTCAGCGGATACCACGAGACCGTGAGATATTCCATATAAAAATAATATTTTAGTAAATTCATACATAAATTTTGCGTTTTTAAACGTGATAAATTTAATTTTCCCGATATTAAATTCATTGAATTTTACAGCGCAAAACAAGCGTAAATTTAATATCGTGTGTTCGCACGATTATTGTGCGGTAAATTCGTGTGAAACTTTTGACAAGCTGCATTCGAAACTGACCGCGAGTACCTATAGGTAATATATAAAATCTAGCGTGCTGGTCACGATAGGTATATACCTAGGTATATAATAATAATAATATAATATAATATTATACGAGAGGACCACGCCTTCATAAGCGCACGCGAAACGAAAGATCCGGGGCCGGCGTCTGGCTAATTGGACAAGACCCGCCAAGCAAGCTCCGCCTTTATACGATGAAAACTTCACCGGAGCGGAAAAACGAATCGTTTTTTCCGTCTCGAGTGGTCGCGTTTGCTCTTTTGCTATACGACGGTAGAAAAGAGAATATTATTATACTTACCTATATATATATATATATATATCTGTACATAAGTCGCTAGGTTGTTTTTATATTATTATGTTATTCGTCTGGCTTCGTGAGCTCTGTATATACTTGTACTCGTAAAATGTACCTCGTGATCCGGCGACCGGAAAAATGGTTCATACCGTCGGGAGCGGAAGAAGAGAAAAAAAAATATTCGGGGTCGGTTGATAATTCGAGTGTCTCGTGCAATGTATACGCGAATAAGGGACCAGAGAGACCCCCAATCATGGTTCTTATTATATTTTCGTTTTTTTTTTTTTTTGCATAATAAATGGCGAATAAAAATATATATATTATATTAGGTATATCGGTTGAATTTTGATATAATAAGAAAAACAGGTAAAAACCGTCGTCGTCGTGATATTTAAATTATAAATATATTATTATGTTTTCAATCGTAACTATATAGGTACATATATTTCGCGAACAGATGTATATTATATTATATTGAAATTGTATGCAAAACGTCAAGTGTTCACTAAACCGTGACTTTTTATGCCAAATCAAAAAAAAAAAAAAAAAAAATTAGAAAAAAGACGTTGAACTGTCAAGATTTTATTGGGGTTGGTTAGTCGTTTTTGCGCACGGACCGTTATCTGTACATAACATTATTATACTTTAAGAATATTCCCCTCGGATACGTATATATTATTATTAAAAAAACTAAAAATAACACAGTATGTGTTTATCATGTTGGCGAAATTATGTACAAGAAGGGCGGAAAGACAAAAGAGTGTGTGTGTGTATGTGTGTGTGTTCCCTATCCAAAACAACGTATGTGTGTGTATACTATACACCGTGTAGCACGTGACACCCTTAGGCCGATGCACAAATTAAACTCCACTTTTCCATTTATTATTTATGGCCGAACGTCGTCTTCGGCACTGCGAGTGTATTTTTTTCATCCCCGAAAAGTTTCATTTTTTATTTATTTTTTAATATTAATTCCCTCGACGATATCCGCGACCCGCGTACACGTATAACTACACCTACATATTGTATATAATTTAACATTGTATATAGGTACCTACGGAAAAGTTTGTGACGAGAGAATATTTTAAGCGCGTCCGTATCGTGTGCTTGTTATTCGTGTTAAAAAATCATATTCCGCGATATAAACCTGTAGTAAAAAAATAATGTTCAAATGTCTATCTGCACGATTAAGATAGCATAAGATTTATTTTGGTCATAGTGTAGTATGACGCTAATATTATATCGCTTACGTATAATAACGAGCAAGAATCACAAATTCAGAACTGGGTGAATAAAAATACCCGAAAAAATAACGCAACAACGGATATCACGTCATATAGTATATACGGGATAATATTTGAAATTTTGAACACCCTGCAGCGTCAGATGTGTAATATTATAAAAGATAGCAAAAGATTATGAGAACAATATTTTACTGGCGAGCGTATCAAAATAGTTTTATAATATTATATATAAAAGAACTTTGATCTTCTTTGCGGACATTATAATAAATAGTAATATAGGTACCCGGTTCGTTCATTGTTTCGTCGTGTCTTTTGTCGGCAGTTTTTTTTTTTCTGTTAAGAAAACCCGCAACCGTTTACCGGAATTTGATTTATTACAGGGTCGATTTTCCGCCCTTCGCACGCACGTTCTCGGAATTATTTAATTTCCCGCATCATTGACACATGTTGTCTCTGCTGTGTTGTCGCACAGTGTGTGCGCATTGAGAAAAGGGTCGTCGTCGGTATCAGATAATACGAAGAGGGTCCCAATATTCGCTTTCTCTCTCTCTCTCTCTCTCATACTATATAACCGATAGACATATTATATTTATATATATATATGCATACAATATAACACGCAAATATAATATTATTAGGCCGTCAAATATCACACAAGGGTTACTTTAGTGCGCGCGCGCGCGAGCGTCAATCCCTCGCACATTATCTATCTATTTCCCCGCGTGTTATTGTTTGTCGGGATACGGTCCCGTGAACGTCGAGGGCCATTAACGTCCGCGCGCCGCGTATATTATGTAATAAAATTATTATCATTTATATTATTATCGTATCGTATAAAATATAGATATAATATGTATAATAATACATACATTGCTTATACTGTTGCTGCAGAGCTGCAATGACAACACGTCATTTATAAATATTATTATTGTAAATCACATTAATCTCGCGCGTAATTATGTAAGTATTATTGCAAGCGATCCACTGCATTGGCGAAACGGCTTTATATATCGATACAACCTGCAACTCGATTTTTTTCGTTTTTGAGTTACGACTTTAAACACTGGATTCTGATAAAGGTTTTTTTTTTTTGTCGACCACGAAAATGATTGTATTTCCATCTACCCCAAAGAGATAATAAAATAAAAAATAAAATAAGAAATTTATTTTGCTCCTCCTGAACAACTGACAAAATGGAGTTATACTACTTTTTTCGTTGGGTGTATCGATATAGTATCGCATAATGATAATATCGTGCGGAGGTCAAGACATAATATAGTACATAATTATAATAATATTGTTATTCTGTTCGTTATATACATTTATACCGGGGACACACGATCGTGTGTGTCGCCGGACAAGGGGTCCTACGCGATGAAGGACCGCGAAGAGGGAACAACGCGCGTTCTCCGTCCGCGGATGCGAGTGGCGTTAATGAGTTATTACGGTCGCAATAATCTGTATAATAATAATGTACGTGTGATATACAAAATGTCCAGAGTGTGTCAGCTGCTGGACACGATGCGATATTATTTACGCGTATGTATACGTATAATTTAAGTACGATTTTGACATTTCGACCGCCGCGTCCCAATTATTATTAACAAACATATTTTACGAGAAACGCGCGATAAACACACGTGTTATTGGCGGACACCACGGCGGGAGCAGCCGTCACGTTATTCATAATATAATATATTATATAAATTATTGTCTTTACAAATCTATCACGTGCAGGCCAAGCGAACCTAAAATATCTCAGAAACGCCGAATAATGCGTTTTGCCCGCCTGCGAAAAATTACCAAATTCTCGTTTTTGTAAATTATTTATCGCCACAACACAAACATATGATATAATAATGTCAAATATTATGCTCGTATATGTGAGTATCGTCAAACCAGTTGATGTATAAAATGTTTGTTTATTGGTGCAATATGACGTTTTTAATATAACATTATGCCCCTTTTGAGAGTGTTGAAAAAAACTACTCATTATCGCCTCGTAAATGCTAAAGCTGCAACTCAAACATCAGATATTATTATTAATTGTTGCGTGCCTACTGTTTTTGTATATTATTATAACATTCTATACGCCGACGACTTTTACTCACAAGCATGTGTAAAATATAATATAATATTATATAAACTAAATAAGAATATATTACGAATATTACGATACGTAGCATTATATTATTCAAGTCATAAAAATAATTATTAATATTATTATGCACATACATTAACTTTTGAAACAGATATTTTATTATTATTATTATTATTTGATACAAAAACTAATAATATACCTTATTCCTATAATGCTGACGCGATGTTTTATTGACCGTGACCTACGCGTGTGTGTACTAGTATAATATACTCCTCTAGAGACATTATACACCGTATATAATATAACGTATAATATACATATACACGGTACACCGGTGTTTAATTACCGTGAATGAAAAAATTAGTTTGTTCTTATGTACCTATATAAAAAATCAATATCGTATATTCTATACTTATATATATTTTCATATCCACCGTACAATTAATATTTTGGTTCTTTCTTTTTCATGATAATTTTTTAGTCAAATTAATATTATATCGCGTGTTCAATGTAAATTTAGTTAGAAAATACTTTTTCCTTTTATTTTTTATTTTTTTATTATTATTATACAAATTATTTCGAAATAATTAACCATCAGAATTTATTCGTGTTATAAAGGAAATCCTTTAAAAATCGCTCAAGGCTATATTGCAATTATTTATATTTACTTTTCTCTTTATCTTGCATTTTTCACCACCACTTTCAGTCTTTTCAGAATGGTTCAATAAAGTACAGCGGATTCCGATTTGCTCAGGTTTTTGATCTTATTTCGTGTTCTTATAATTCATACTTTTATAGAAATATCATCTGTAAGAGCATGGATTGATCATAATCAAGGTACCGAATTTATAGCATTAAAAAATTATTGAAATATTCACGCAAATATGCATCAATAATTTTTTATTTTAAAAATATTTATATATAATGCTAAAATTTAAAAATTTCAATAGCAAATAGATAATATAATAATAGATTTAATTAACTCTTAATTAAGATATTTTAAATTATTTTTATACCTAATAAATCTATGAGCAGTATCATTTTCGAGTTTGTCTAAAACAAAAAACAAAATATAAATTATAAACATTTTTTTTATTGTTTATAGATAGGAAAAGAAAAAAATGCACTAAAATGCTAATAAATTTTCAAATATTTGTTTTTTATTAAAATATGACGGAAAATACAAAAATTTACAAAACAAAGTTTAAGTTTGTTACTTCATAAAATTAATTAATTTTCATCTTCCTTTGAATTTTCTACTGCAGGCATTACAAAAAAGTATATAAATGTAAAAAAATCTTGCAGTACTATTTCCATAAAACCTTTTGCGCTTAAATATTAAAACAAGTCGTATATATGGTATTAAATCACTTCTTAAAATTTCTATATGGGTATCTTGTAAATATATATATATATAATTCGCGTAGGTAGATATAATTATTGAACTGTAATAATATTTGTTCAAAACCTGCAGTTTGGTATAAAATATAATAATATGAAATCTATAATAATGAAATAATAAATACGGTAGATATATATATTATATAATAACTAGGATAGATGACTTGTTACACTAAAACAACATAAAATATGCAAACATATATAAAATTAAAAACCCGAAAGTATGCATATTCAAAAAAAGCACGAAAAATAGTTTTTAACAATATCAATTGTTGATTATTTACTATAATTTTTTTTAATGTCTTAATAAATTCAATTAAAATAAAAAATAAAAAAAGCTAAAGGTTTTCTCGACTGTTTTGGCGATCGTGTAAATAAATAAAAAGCAAATTCTTCAATTCCGCTACCCTTATGGGTAATATTTCGTATAATATCCGCCGTGATCGTGTCGATAATAATATAAATATTACAATATAAAAATCTTACACGTTCGCGGTGAGCGTATATATTATTATCGTGTATCTACAACACGTAATTATTCACAAGCTGTTTTTATTTTACGTTGATAATAACGGCAAACAATGTGCAGTCAGCGGCCGCGCCGGGACCGCGAATATCCCCGAGGCCCGCAGGGATGATGTCGGGGTCGCGCGCGCAGAAATATCAGGATGTATAACGTGAAACGCGCGGCGGACAGAGAACGTTTAAAAATTCATCGCGACCCACTCGCAAACAGCCGCGGGAGAATCGTCCGACGGCGTCGTAACCATAAGTATAACAATACATAAATGTATATATACGCACACGATCCCGTTGCCCGAAATGCAGCTTATACTGGCGTGTATATCACACAATAATTATTAATATTATCGTTTACGCAAGCATGGGACACGTGCTCATACCTATATGTAATACGTATTGTTTAGAATAATATTGGTAGTAAAATATTGGATTTGACGCCGTTTATTCGCGTGGAAATTTTCGACCCGAAGGTCAAAGACACCACACGGTTAGTCGGTATTTTCGTTTTCCGATTTTTTTACGAAAACAACGCCCACGTCCCGACCGGAATATATACGAGACGAATATTGCGCGTATAATAATAAATAAACTATTGTTCGGATTTTGTAACATTTTGCGTACAACTATACTTGTTGTAGTATACATGTTATGTTTGGTATTGTACATTTATTGTGTAATGTTTGGTTCGTTCAATATCTATAGCCAAGTGAAATAGTAATATTATGTTTTTTTCACTTTATACACGGAAAATTGATGAAAAACAATCGTAACGATTTCATTTAAGTTTTTTTTTTTTTTTTTTTGATTACGTTTTTTTACATTATAAATTCGATTAAGAAGTTAATATCGACGATATTTATCATTGCTAATATAAATCCAATAAAATTCAAGTGTAATTTTCTACGTCATTTATGTGTCAAAGAGACAAAACTTCCACTTAATATACTATATCATGCAAACGTGTTTAATATCTATACAATATTTCTGTTATTTCATGGAATTTTAGGTCATATAACACTATAATCCGAACCCTATATAGTAATTAATAGACGGAAGATCTGGACAATAATTTATTATTATTACCCATCCTTTTTATTATCCAATAATATAATATTATTATTTACGAATTATAAAAAAAAAAAAAAAGATGTCACGTACATTATAATATTCGTATGTAAGTGTGTGTGTGTGTGTGTGTGTGTGTGTGTGTGTGTCTCTGTAAGTAGACAATTCGTCGGACATCTGCCGTCGGGCGACTACCGAATAAAATATAATAATATAGATGTTCGCTATTGTGTTTGACATTCGGGCGAGAAACGACGGTGGCGAGGTGTCAATGGGACGCGCATTATGTTTATCGCCCCAATATTATACAATAATAATCATAAACGGCTAGCTGTATCGTGTACACGATGTGATATACGCGTAGTTTTACACGCAAAAAATGTTTTTTTTTCTTCGCCAAACAATCTCGCAAAGTCCACGCATCGATCAAGTCCGTGAATGAAATATTAATTGCGTGCGAAAATGTGAATATATATATATATATACATATATAAAAAAATAAGTGTACCCATATAAAAAATACGCGACAAATGCAAATTATTCACGAATTTAAACATATTTTATTATTATAATAATATAAGCGAGCGGCCGTTTTGACTGATCACTTAAAAGTTAAAACGCGTTCGCCGCCCTTTTCACGCGTGTTGTGCGTATATCATGCAAAAGGCGTATATAAACACAATAGATCGCGTTATCAGTGTAATATTATTATAATAATCATACGAATGGCCCACTCGTATAATATATATATAGTAACGTACTGTACGGATCATATCCGTAATAATTGATGTCTAAATATAGTAAATACTGGCAATAATGATGTGGAACTCGTGACTGGGGTTGTTATGTATAATATTATGTATAATAATCACTGCGAGTATAATTTGGTTTTTAAAACGACGCCCGACAAACTGAAAAACACCTTTTTAAATATTATTATTATAAATCACTTTTAAACCACCGCCACTTCCATTTGAACGTTTCAAAATATTTAAATATTTTTATTTTTTATTTTTTATTGTTATGTGCCAACAATAATTACTTACTTAATTACTAAAACTCATTGTGATACTAATTGATGCCATTGAGAGATAGATGTTCCAATCACGTCTAAACAATAATCGGCATTTGGATTTAAATTTATAACTGGTATACGTATAAATCTCATTAAACTATAACATTTACTTGGTAATTTAAAAATCATTTCATACATTTTTTTGTTTCTAATATCAATAATATGTATTTTTATATTTTTTATTTATAAGTTTAAAAATATAACAAAAAAAAAAAAAAAAAAAATGACTAAAGTATTGGAATCTGGAATAGTTATCTATTCTTTAAATACATTTTTTAAGATTGTTTTGATATTTTGTTCTAATGTTTGTATGGGCAAATAAACTATATGCAGGAGGGTTGTATTTTACCACAAGTTATATAAAAATCTAGCTAAAGCATAAGCACCCCTTGTTCAGATATCTAACATGATATTAAGGCCTCTGTTATGTGTTATTTAATTAGTATGAAAACGCAATAGTTTTTATTTTCATAGATTATTAAAGTACATCCTTCATAATAATTATAAAATTAGTTTGAATAAAAAATACATATTATTTTATATTAATTACGGTAATTCAACGAGTACCCATAATGAATAGGTAGGAAATACAATATAATATAATATTTTATTGCAATTTTAAATTTTTTTTAATTGTATAATATTTATAGATAATAAAATAATGGATGGGTGATTATAACTTATCATATGGTCGTTAATTAGCTGTGTACGGAGTTTTTAATTTTTAATTTTTTGCATACATAAATATTATATTTTCCATATCTTAAATGTGCGACATAAATTAGTTTGTCCGTGTCAATAATAGAGTTAATATTAAATTTAATCAATTCGTATTTCTCTATAACCTTACCTAAAAAAGGACTTCTTAAATAGAATGAGAATTTTTTTTTCTCTTCCCCCCAAAAAAATCAAATGATATAGCATTGTTTTATCCGTTCTATTATTATCTTTGGTATCGATGTTCATAAATAATTTTGGTTGATAAGGATAGAGTTATGTACGAGAGGGTATATTATTTTAATATTAAAATATAGTGTCATTAACTCTATAATACGATTCGCTATCGCCTGGCTTCTATCTATTGTAGATATTAGAAATAAGTACATAAATTATACCATTAAATGAACAATATAAAAATGAATGAAACTAAAATAAAAAGCACCATTCGTAAGAAAATTTTACTCAGTTTCATTTTTTTTAAAGTGTATTAAAATTCTGTTCTTTTTCTATGTAGGAAATGTATTTCATGTTTATTTAGTTTAATATGTATATAATGAATTAATTGGTTTTTGTTTAATAAACATGTATGATAAAAAGTCAAGGGAAAATATAATTTTAAAAAATGTTCTTACTATCATAGAAAATTGGTTAAACAATTTTAATTAATTTTCAAAACGAAAATTGTACGATGAATGTTCCAGACATGATAAATGCATATTGCTCCAGTCACCATAAAATTGCTTTAAATTAAAAATCATAAATATTATCAAAATATTATGGGAAATACAAACACTGCGCCTGAATATATTCAGCAACTGCCACTAGTCGTTAATTCATGTTTGTCGGTTGCCGTCACTGGCGCCTTAGTATTCAAACTATACAATACGTCAAATTGAACATTAACATTTCCTTTCTTGCAAACAATTCGAATTTCAAATTTTATCGTCTCGACTCGTGCTAATTGCAAAGTGTGTACAGTATGGAAAAAAAAGGTTTCGCGAGTGTGTCACGTTTAATTAATAAGACCCTTCGTCTGGGTCCGTGCATATCCAGGGATCTCTTTCGCCGCAATCATCAATTAACCCGCAAAGGGTTCATCTTTTTCTTGGGCGAAGGGTGCGAAACCTCGGTCTCTCTTTTATACGATTCTTTTCAGCTCAAGCGTTGATTGTGATTTATGTCTAGATGTGAATAAGTGTAGGACAAACAGAGAGGGAAGACCTAACGACCGCGGATTTCGCACATTTAATGGGCAAGTTGTCCTAAAGCTGTAGTGTAATTAATTACGATCTCCGACCGAGAGAACCGAAGGAGCCGAGGGCGCGATGCTTTTAAACTAACTATAGCCTGACATTTCCCGTGATTATCTATAACCCTTAACCGTATACTAATTTGTGGTTTGTGTTTATTTTTATTTGCCAACAGGTCCGAGTCGCTGGATACTCGGGATATTTGGACGGGACGATCGAAATTTGTAATTGGTTGAAATTCATTAGGTCTACCAACGACAGTAGTAGACAGAATGTTCGAGCGTTCTTGTTAGCTGGACAGGTATGCAAGATTAATTAGTAATATGTATTGCTATAATAACTTAAGATATAAATAAATTCTTCAATATTCGTTTGCAATATTGTTATATTAAAGCTATTATTTATGCATAGATATTTTATGAATTGACGCAAACTGTTAGAGCTTCAGAAGAACTATTATTGGGTAAGAGAGAACCACTACATCTGGATGCAGCATTCGGAGAGCTAATGGCGATGTCAGAAGACCGAAGCGAAAGAGACTCAGGTAAATTTAATATTATTTAGTTCATATAGGATATTAAACAATATTGAGGAATGGAGATACTATAATATATTTTATTGTCTGTGAGTATTTTTCAATAAAATTCGTTATACCTAATAAATTAACTTTATAAAATACAATATTATTTTATATAGGCTATCCCAGATCTATTTACTAATCTCCAAAAAAAAAATTTAAAAAAAAGTATTTAATTAATTTTAATTTAGATTATTGCAGTTTTTTTAAAATTATTTGTTAGGAAAACTAGATACCATAATATTACACTTATTATTTCTTAAAAAAAGACGTTTCATAATAAAATATATTTTTTAATTTTTTAAGTACTTGATATGAAATTTGATGATATCTATTTCAATATATATATTTGTATGAATAAGTTGATGATTCGACCTCAAAATTTAATGAAGATTTCGATTTTTAGGAATTTTTTGGTTTATTATGGAAGTTATATTTCTTATGTCATTATTTGTAATAACTTAATAGGTACTTAATATCATATATGTATAATTTGTTCCTCATATTTTTTTTTTACGTATCATAATATTGATAATATGAATTTTCATTCTCCGAAATAATAGACTACATAATTACAAAAATTAACGTCAGAAATAATATGAATTTTTCAATAAATGAATATAGTTCCTAAAAATTAACACATTATTTTAATAAGAAAATTGACCCATCAAAATGTGCATAAAACTTAGAAATATAATCTTTTAACTGACTATCCTCAAATTACACATATAACTTTAAAAATTAAAAAATATTTTTAAAATTGTTTACTATACGTTTAAAACTAAATAAATAATAGATTTAATACTATATTCCGTACCTTAATAATAAATTTAAAAAAAAAGAACCATTAAAAAACCGTTAGTTTTTCACGGAAATATTACAATTAATAAATGAATGTGGGACATTCTGTATAGTATAATTCAAATTTTTCACCGGCGTTACTTTCGTTTTTTAATCGTCGAGCTATAATGACGAAAAGTCAAGTTATTAAGCTATAATAGAAAACACCAATAATATCTAGGTAGTTAGGTAGTCGAAAAAAATAAAACGTCGTTTGACCGTAAATAATAACTGACGAATCGCGACCTACTCCGGGTTGTTAAACTATATTCATGGTTTTTAATTTTAACTCCTCAATTTAAACATCATTAAATTATATGAGTAACAATGCATAATATCCAATTTGAATATTATAACAGTTGACAGTATAATAAATACATAATAATAACAATACGCAGTAGGCGGAGGTGAGCCGATCTGTTTAAAATTCATCAGAATTACGGTGCTCGCACACCCTTCCACGTCTTTTTATTGTAATAATCTCGACGTTAAGCTCGTATCTGTATAACGTCTGGACAATAGCGGCCGCCGGGTAATATTAATTCGCAATTAATCGCGTGCGCCGGTTTCACGGTCACATTTTCCACGCGACGCGCGCACAATGATTTCGTTTTTTTTTTTTTTTTTTTTTTTTTATCACCGCCGTTTATACCGTACTTTGGCGTTCGTATCGTATCACCGCAATAATAATATAATAATGTATAAAAACAACTTTATTATGAAATACAATCGACGAGTGACAGAGAGAGTGGGCAGGAAAAAATCGGAATTCGCATCACACACATACACACCTCCTGACGCAGGGGAAAAAAAAATCGTCGGGGGTGCGCGCGCGCACGCGTGCTAAAGTCGTCGTCCCCCCCACCACCATCGTCGAAGGGCGTCAGACTGATAATGGAGCTGTTCAAACACACGGGAAACACAATCGTCGCCGATAATATAATAATCAAAATGATAATAACAATAATATTATATATAGTGTATGCGTGTACATGTTGTATACGATCGTGTCGGAAGAGTGAAGCAAAAAAAAAAAAATGTTTATTATTAGACAAAAAAAAAAAAGGGGTACTATCGCGGACTCTTTTTCACTCCCTCGCTGCACCTCGCCGTCGTCGACGGATTTATAATGTGTTCGACGGGACACGCCGTTAATGATCTGTACGCATGTCCGCAGTCGCATTGTGCTGTACGATAATATTTGTCATTTCGCCTCCGCCGTCGGTTTATTATACATCACGTCGCGCGTATATTTATATATAGAATATAATATTGTAATACGCCAACCCAGTAAAATATTATATATTGGGGTCGTTTCTATTCATTATTATGAATCATATTTCTGGGCGGTTTACATCATAACTCACCTTATTTCTCTCGCTTTGTATTTTTTTCCCCTCCACCCAGTTCTCTGTACACACATCCGCGCAAATCCAGCCGAGAACAATATACGACCGATATTATATATTATTATGTACCGTACAACCGCGTTTTTCTCGCGCGCGCGCGCGACAAACGCCGCTATAGATTATCTGTGTCTGTGTTTGTGTGTGTGTGTGTGTATAACTTTAATCGCGTCCGACATAATAATAATAGAGATGTCGGCGGCGGTGTTGGCGATGAGGGGCACGGAAAACAACTGCGGGGAACGATAGTATAAAAGAAAATTAGGGTAGATAATTTGTCTTCCGCCTGTACGAGTAATAAAGACCTAATAGCTTTGAATTGATTAAATGGGAATATTTTTTCACCGCGTACCACAAATCCAATCCGTGTATTATACGTATATGCAGCATAATATTATATTTATAACACACACAATACGGTCCATTATATTATTATATACAATCGAGCAAACAAGACATTTACATCTATTTATTAAACAATTGGTTTTGAAATTTAATTGCACATATTTCCTAAAGGACATTTCCAGTTTCTGTATGTAACATACATATAAAAAAACCGCGATTTTGAAGTTTAAACACGCGTTTTTAAAATGATAGAAATATGTGAAAAATGAGTATTTCACGGAGGAATACTCTTTTGCGCACACAATTATGTATTACCTAAGATAAGGTAACTCGAAAGCGAACAAAAATTATAACGATATGCAATCTTGTTTATCCATTTATATATTTTTGTTGCTAACGCACACTTTTATTCTATTTTCCGAGACTAAAATTTTTCATTCATATTTCTCGTCAATATTGGTTTTACAAGTATAATATTCAAATAAATTTCACAAAAAAAAATTATTTTCATTATTATTCGAAATTATATAGTTGTAATTACCTGTACCCGCCAAAAGAAAAAAAAAACGATACGGTATATTAAACAACTTTAAATTTTGCGAGTGTCGAAAAGTCACAAACGGCCATTACAATTTTAGATGTACAAACAAAAATTGTAAAATCAAAGTTACAACGGACAGTACATAATATACTTATCATATATATTGTATAAAATAAAGTAGAAAAACAAATTGCGCATTCGAGTCATTCGATTTCAGTTAAAAAAAGGTTACCTGTTGTTAATTTTGAGATGGTTTTTGGGTAATTGTGCACAAAGTGAGACAAAGCCTATGACATAATATTATATTACGTCGCCGTCAAAAATAATTATTCTGTTATTTTATATAGGTTTTTCAAATCCGCAGAAAATGTACAATATGAACAATAATAATATGAGATCGCGATCTCGGTGCACACCCTATTGCGTAATATCAATTACTCGGTATTCGGTTGATATAATAAATTTTATTTGTTTAGTATAATATTATATTATTATTATTATCGCGTGTACCGCAATATTATTGTTACGATTCGCGCGCTCCGAGTCCGATCGAATTCAATATTATAACATAACGTTCGTAACCGCAATAAAATCTAAAATGTCTGATAATATAACATAACGAACGAGATCGTTCTCGGTACTTAACGCGGTAGCCGAGTGTAAATTACTCCGTACGTGCGTTTATCACTCGTTATAACAAACATATCGTGGACGATAAGAGAACGATTTTTTTTTATTCTTTATTATTATAAATTTTTATTGCGTATTATTAAGGTTGGACGGCGCGATATTGTTGTCGGTGCGTAGGCGAGAATACGTATGAAAAATATGATTCAATTGCATTAACAGTGTAATAATTATTGCCGTTGCGTGAGTCACGTTTTCTAAAAACAATAATCGCGAAGAAAAATATGTAAAATCTACGTGCGCCCAAAACGATCGTAAACACATCACAGCCAAACGCCGTCGGTGCAGCCTCCTCGAGATAAATGTTACGCGCGAGCTGCGGCAGAGCGAAATAAAAATTACTACAAGGGTGTTTTTAATTAGTGATTGCTATTTTCGAGCGCGCAAGTCACTAACGGAGAAGACCGTTAGCCACATCTGATGCAAATATTAATTAAATTTCTCAGGCTCCGTGTCAGTCACGACGATAATATCATTATCATAAGGGCTGAGGACTAAAAAGTCGTAAAAATTAGTACTTGATGATGTCGGTCACACTCTTATTTATAATATAATTTCGAGAGAGAACAATATAAGAAAACTCGACTATAAACGACAGCAGGTTTAAAACGATCGCAAAGTTTCGACGCAGTATACTATTATTATAATATAATATACCGACTCGGTCTACGCTGCGGCAGTTTTTAACGATAAATATTTGATTAAAATCTATTTATGCATTTTTTTTTTTTTTAATTTTTATAGTTGACACGAGACTACGATGTCACGCGATTATTATACCCTAACCGGTTCGTACGTGTGCGCAGATGTTAGTTTTGACTTCCCATAGGTCACGCAAGATTTTTCGGATCAAATCAAATTGGGGTCGACAGTAAATAGCTCACGTGTCATGTGCAACTTAAAAATAAAAACCGCGATTGTTCTACGTTCATTGGTCACGGGCAATTCATAACGGCTGCAGTCGAATTAATCACTATACTCTCATCGAAATTCTCAGGCCACCAAACAAAATGAACCCTTTGATTATAATATTTTAAGGAGCTGTGGGTCGGATGACGACAAGTCCTCGACCGAAATCTATATTCGAAAATCATTATTCGATTTGTGCGTACGCGCGGAAACAGATTGGATGAATAATCTAGTGCACTTCGAGTGAAAATCTCCTAATAATTTCATTATAGTCCGTGGAACCGATAGCGTTCCCCGTTTTTTTTATTTTTTTATAACGGTTTTCACATGACCGGAAGAGATTCAAACTCCCATTTCCTGGTGCAAGTCACAGACACCTGGTCGAACGCTTGCCCCGACAATCGCTGGGACTTAACCCCCATTACAAATTATTATTATTATTTTATTTTAAGTTTATGTACAGCGCACGTTGTCATGGGCACATTGTTATTATTATATTCGCGCAGTCCGTCCCATAGTCGTCGACGTCCAGACTTGTGGGTACTTGTATTCCTTTCAACGCTTGTGTAATATAATAACCCGACGAGATTGGACGATAGTAATACAGGACGAACAGAATTTCATGTTACAAAATTTAGTAGGAAATAATACACGGTTTCAATGTTGTTTCTGTCGTTTTTCTAACAACAATTTCTGATCCCTCTGTATAGTACATGCGTATATGGAATATTCAGTTACATATAAAAAATTGTATTCCTAGCCGACGACGTTGTAGTTATATTGAAATTATTCGTTGTTGAATGTTTCGCAACATCGCTCATTAAGGCCCGTCCCCAACGGCGCGTTTATTCCGAACCAGTTGTCTGCTACGGTGTTTGTCTTGCATCAGCGGCTTCGTACCCCGGCGGGGGTCTAAGGGGTTATACTCGTCTGCTTGCTTGGTCCACCGTCATGTCGTCCGAAATAATTCTCACGCAAATCACCGGAGTCTGTCCGTTCACAAAACAACAGACTCTGCATCCGTGTAGAGGTATCTATACAATTAGCCCATCTGTGATCCGTTACAGACTTCTGCGGAAATACAGGAAGCAGGTGTGACTGTATAATAAATATTACGTTTTGAAAAAGATAAAACACTTATTGAATATAACGTATTTTTATTTGTTAACTTTTTTACATGCGTACCTACATAGAGTTAAAGCTTTTGACTTTTGAGCGTGAAAATTGGTGTCTGTTTATTAAAAAAACGCGAGGGTGACAAAAGCATATGTTCGCGTACGCGCGAGGGTCTCCGAAAAGGGGTTTGGTCGTGTGAACTCAAACGAAAACCGAGTATTAGTGGGCGGATATTCGATTACACGCGTCAAACGTCCCTACACATAATATATACATTATAATATTATCCTTATAGTGCCTTCATAAGTTTTTGCGCCGAACTAATATAGATATTATACTGTTATAGATATATAATCTTTGACTTTTTACGTTTTTCTCTTTTCGCGTAATGGCACATGATTTACAAATAACGCGTCGTTTTATATTTTAAAGTCGTTGGCGTGTTTTGTACTCTTGTCTACATGTAATTTGAAAATAGAATGACGTGCTGTAGTTATAACAATTTTTTATTACCGTTGTGCGGATCCTGGGTCTATTGATCATGTTTTCGGTTACAGTTTCACAATATTAATATCATACAGGTATTATATACAAATATTACATATTAAATTGTTACCTATAAGTATATTATATATTATACCAACAGGTGCTGCGAAATGTCAGTTGAAAATCCCAATCGCACCTGACGCGTTGGTGCCAATGAGATGGCGTTTTGAATCCCCCCGGAGCCAGTCCCCACATAAAATTTACCGCGCCGTGAATTAATTATCGCATGGCACCGGTGGCTCTGTTTTATTTTTAATTTAATATATTATTTATGTTATGTATAATTCCGTGTGCCCTTCCGTTTGGTTTCCGTTCCGGAAGGTAACTTTCATCCCTCGAATTGCGGACAAGGCACCCCCGTAGATATGACCGAACGGGCGGCGCTGTGTTTTTTTACCTCAATCACGCGGTGACACCCCGATCGAATACACTTTATTCGTACGCGTTGATTTGTCCGTGTCCGCGTTTACCTGAAAAATATCGTAATAACAATAATAATAATAACATATTTTATTATCGTTTTTTAAATAATTAATATAGTAGTGCCTTGAGTTGTTTGCGTATACTTCCTAATGTGTGCCGAACGTTGTTTTAGTTGTCGCCTCGCAAAACTCGTTGGGTTCGATTGACGGTGACGCAGACGTGGACGGAGACGCCGAGGAGCCGGACGAAGACGATCAAAACCGATGTATACTGTGCGAAAAATGTTTCCCCGACATTGAACTGTAAGTGCAATTTTTAATAACAACAATAATAAACGATATCGTATAATATTATTACGGTTATATGTAGAAATCCAGCGCTTTGCCATTTTCTTTCATTTCGGTACATTATTATAATATTATACTTTTCTTCAAAGAATCACCACCGCTATATTATGTATTATATAGCGTGTCTAGCCTATAGATAACAAAGTTTAGCGATGTGAGGGTGTGAACGGCTAAGTGCTTAAACGTGTACCGTCGGTCACGGTCCGGAGACCGCCCGCTGGTCCGGCACTTCATTTTTCAAGACGCCCTTTTTTTCTCTCCTTTTTTCCACGCGCTCATCCGAGAATCATTGGTTACATCATCCACACCCCTAGCGCGCGATCCTCGAAGAAATGACCGACAACATCGCGATGAAATATTATTATCGATTTTCACAAACGCGCGCGTCTATAACTTTTATAAAGATTTCGAGGAGCAGACGTGACCTTAAAGAAAAAAAAAAATTAAACATATATTTATAACACATTTCCTCTAGAACGTATATATATATATACAGAGTGTTCGAAAACTAGCATCATGGTTTAGTTTGTACTCACAACGAAATTAAACAAAAACCCGTCAACAACAATGAAAAGCACAATGTTCCGTGCTTTTAGAACATACTGTACATAGTATATATATATATGACGTATATAATTTTTAACAGCTTTTTGACACGAATTTTCAAGTGTCTCTAACAATAACAAATATAATCCAAACCGTTAATGGTCATTGAACACACGACACGACTCGTATGTATATATATATACGCTTCAAAATCGTTTCGTATGACATCTGTCAGTAGTCCCTTAAAACACCTACAACCACAACCATAATCGCACTACCACATACCGTGTAACGATCGTCGCGCCGGGACACACAAAATATGAATGTAATCGCGATAATGTAATATCGGTCATGTTTGTTCCAGGTTGGACGACCATCTAGTGTCCGGACATCATTACAAAGCCAATCAGTACGGCTGCGAGCTGTGTCCGCAATCGTACAGCTGGAAGCCCTGTCTGATCAGACACTTGGCCCTAGCGCACAGTAGAAAATTCACGTGCGAAACCTGTTCAAAAGTGTTCAGCGACCCGAGTAACCTTCAAAGGCACATCAGGACCAATCACGCGGGCGCCCGATCGCACGCGTGTTCCGAATGCGGCAAGACGTTCGCGACGTCGAGCGGTCTCAAACAGCACACGCACATACACTCTAGCGTGAAACCGTTCCAGTGCGAGGTCTGTTTCAAGGTATGTGTTTGTAATTGCGATTTGCGATTATTATTATTATTTGTTAGTTATTTAATCATTTGACTCCCATTGTGTTCTGCGTGCCGAACGCCGTATATTCCGAACGTATCCCGTTTCCGCAACGATTGCCTGTAGATGGTGTTGGTAAAGTTATCAGCTCGGTTAGACGGTCTGCCGTCACGTAGACGAGAGGTTTCACTGATACGCGGATTATCGTTTACCGCGTAATACGTGCGCGATGGGCGACAAAGATGCTTATTGTCTCAGTCACCGACCAATATTATTCGTTCGTTGATAATAATAATATAGAAAAAAAAAAATTAAAAATAAAAAACTCAAAGAAAGAAAGAAAACGAATAATATATTATATACTTACTTTATGTAGTCTAGTCGCGATCTGCGTGGTTTTTTTTTCATATAGTTATATATGTAATTTTTTTAATTTATTTTTTATTTTTTTTATTAATCATTTCGGACAGTCACTGTTGTTTGTGCTAATAAATAACGCTAATCAAATCCGTTGTTGTTCGCAGGCGTATACTCAGTTTTCGAACCTCTGTCGTCACAAGAGGATGCACGCCGATTGTCGCATGCAAGTCAAGTGCGACCGTTGCGATCAATCGTTCAGCACGGGTACGTCGTTGTCCAAACACAAACGGTTTTGCGAATCCAACTCGTTGCCGACGTCCAGCAGCGCGCCGACCACGCCGAGCGTGACGCAGCCACACGGTTCGTCGCCGTTCTCGATGTACTCGAGATTCCCGCTGTACCCGCCGCACCCGTTGGTCCATCCGTTTTACTTCCCGTCGGCCAACGGGTCGCTGCCACCGCCGTTGTTCCCGACGCCGTTCGGTCCGTTCGGACAGTTCGCGCCCAAGCTCAACCTGGACATGCTCTCGCTGCCCGGCGGCCTGGACACGATGAACCGTCTGAAGCGGGCCGGCGAGCCTGAACACAACGAGACGCCCGCGAAGAAATTGTCCAACGCGGCCAGCCAACAGAACAAGACGCCGCCGTCGTCCAGCTCGATGTTGATGGGCTCGAGCAAGACGTCCCCGTTGGTCGGCGAGGAGGCGTCGTCCAACCAGAGGCCGTCGCCGGCCAGGCCGAACGTCACGTATCCCGATCCGAAAGTCGTCAAGCGCGAACCGTCGGCGGACGAGCAGTGCGGGCCGTGCGATCTGTCCACGAGCACCGACATCAACGCGTCAGCGGGTGAGATGGACGGTGGCCGGCGACGCAGGCGGCGGTCCGAATCGCCCAGGGGAGACAAGTGCGATCAGCCGCTGGACCTGTCCGTGACCAAGGAAGAACGACCAACGTCGCCGAAAGACGTTGTCCGCCAGTTGATCAGCCTGTGTAAGGAGGAGGTCATTGTAAAGCACGAATACCGCCGGGGCGGCGGCGGCGGTCGCAAGTGGTCGTCGTCGACTACACCACCGCCGTCTTCGCCGTTTTCGGTCAGCAACCTGATGGCTCACCCTAAACCGCTGTACTTGGACACCGTGTACTCCGGGCCGCCGTTGTCCGGTTTCGCGAGCGGCGACCAACTGTTGCAGCCCCATCACCATCACCAACATCACAACCAGCAGCCGTACGGCGGACAGGCCGCGGTCCGGCCGTTTCCGTTCATGCTGTCCAGCCCGTCGCCGGCCATCGAGCACATTCTCCGGCATCCGATATCGAACTACCCAAAGACGTACCAGGACATTATACAACAGCAACAGCAACAGCAGCTGCAGCAACATCAGCAGCCGCAATACGGACATCAGCAGCATCAGCAACACGGACAGCAGGTGATCGGCGCCGGCGCGTCCGCAAAGTCCAAGGACCGTTACGCGTGCAAGTACTGCGGCAAGGTGTTCCCGCGCAGCGCCAACCTGACGCGACACGTGCGCACGCACACGGGCGAACAGCCTTACCGGTGCGCGCACTGCGAACGGTCGTTCAGCATATCGTCCAACCTGCAGCGGCACGTGCGCAACATCCACCGCCAGGAGCGGAACTTCAAGTGCAACCTGTGCAACCGGCGGTTCTCGCAGCAGACCAACCTCGACCGGCACGTCAAGAAGCACGAGACGGACGACGGCACCGCGGTGGGCGCGGTCACCAGCAGCTCGGCGAGCAGCGTCGACGACAAGGAGGACCCGCGGCTGTTCGAGATCAGGAGCTTCATGAAGAAAGTCACCGACAGCTCGGCGGCGGCGGCCGCGGCCGCGGCGGCCGAGATGCAGAACAACAACGTGGTGGACCCGTGCGTCATGCCGGACGACGGCCTGTACGCGGCCACCGGTTTATGACCCGTGGCCCCACCGTTGTACTTGAACTGGGCACGTTGACGACGCGACCGATGGTCCGGAACGCGTGTTTGTCATTTCACTGTAATGTGTAATCTTGTACTCATTTAATAATATTCGCATTATTAACATCGACAGTTATTATAATATTGCATTATAGTTTGTTTCACTAAATCTTATGTACATTTTTCCCCTCCCTCCCCCTTTCATTTGTTGTTGACTAAATCTCTTGTCGGATAGTGTTATTAGCATTTCAAACATCTACGTGTACTCGTGCTAGTGTCCGCGAAAAAATAATATTTAAGAAATTCGCAATAAATCACGCAACACATTTGTTGACTTAGGTACCTTACTACGGTAATGCGCGCGTTTAAATTATTTATGTTTAACAAATTATTCTATAATATTATGCTCGCACCAATGTACTCGTAGTTATTTATAACATGTACAATATAAAATTATTATGATGTCTGACATTTTTAGAAGATTTGAATAGAAACATTTTTTTTTTTTTTTTTTAATATATATTATTCGTCTAAAACTATAAAATATATGTTTATATAATTCAATGTTGTATTTTAATTCTGGTTTGCAACAACTGTATGATTAAACTCAATTATAATTAATATTGTGATAAAATTTCCTAAGTTTTTCTTAATATTAGTGACCGGTATGTCTGATACGTACCAATGTAAATTTGTTTTGTTATTATCATTATTATTATTATTATTATTATTATTATTATTATTATTATTATTATTATTATTATTATTTCTATTATTATTATTATTTTTTTTCATTATTATTAATTAATTCATTTTTTCGTATTATTATTAATCAAGTCGAAATATCGCGTTAATTAGTCATCACAAACATTGTGTATAGTTATAATTTTAATTGTCGTCTTTAAGACAAAATTAGTACTTATGTATTAAATTATGAAACCACTGTATTATTTATATGCCTGCGTTATATTTATGTATGTATTAATGTTTAATGTATACAATATTTAATGAAACTTTACCAAACGTACATTTATTATATTATAAGTTTAACAATCCTAAAACTTTAATTCATTTTTGGTAGTTTCAATAATATACAGATTTGTTATAAATTATAATTAATCAAACTTAATTTATTATTAATACTTTTATTTATTTTGCTAAAATCAATGTTAAATTGAATATTATGTATATTTAAGAATGTTTTTTTTCTCGAAATAAATCAATGTCATTATTATCCTTAAATATCATTGTGCGGTAGATTTTTTTATATTTTTAAGTATACAAATTTTTATTGATAAAACAAAAAATACCTAGGATTACCGATTATGTCATATCTTGTTATTCAAGAATGAGACATACTTTATATCTACCTAATATATTTTAACTAGGTACTATTTAAACCTTCTCGATGAACATATTATTATTGTGCGTTTGTAATTTAAAACAAACATTGTTTGTTTTTAGTGTGAATCAATCCATTTAATTAATCACTCATTAAAATATTATGTTATTATTGAATTTTAACATCATTAAATATATTTGAAAAATGCAAATATATTATTCTCTTATAGTGACCCAAGTCAATTTAATACCGTCATATGTCATTGTCATATATACCTACGTCGTATAATAATCTTAGGCTCATTCGTAATTATTATTTATAATATAATATCGAGTTGAACAAACTATTTTAATAGTACCTATATAATATTACTTTATGAGTAATATTCTTACTAATGTATATACAATAATTAAATATACTTGTCTTTTATTTCAACGATAAAGCACGTATTTCAATCATACATGACACTGTAAAACAATAGTTATTTTAATTGTATTTAATACTAATAAAGTAGATAATATTATATACCCACCTACTTACCTGCATTTTCAATTGAGCAATTTCGATAGGCAACTAGAAGAGTTGATAAATAAAAGATCAATATAAGAGAGGAGATTTAAGACAATGCAAATTACATCTGTAATAATCTATGAACTAATAAGTATCATATTCCAATTGATAAATAATAAAGTCAGAACTTTTGTTGCTTAATACTTTATAAGTTTTTATATCGGCTTATAATTATAATTATTTTCTTTGGAACGAATAAACAAGAAAACTATAAAACCTACATGGATAACCTCACTAGAAACTTACACATATTGTATGTTTTAGGCTACGATTTTAATTTGTGTGTATTAAAATTTATATTTATTAATTATAACTATAACAAGTCTGCTATTAATAATTAATTGTTAATTTTCAAACAATTCATATGTTTTTAAGATTTTAATATTTCAAATAGATAAATATTATTAGGTTATTCTGGATAATATGTTTGCATTAGAGAATGTATATAATGAATTAATATTTTACTTACTAAAACTATTTAGTAGATCAAACAAAACTAGTGGGACAAGCACGCGATTATGTAAATATAGAGATAAGCGATTCAATTATTTTACCATTTGGACTATTTAAAAATTTAAACAATTATGTTAGTAGGTACATAAAATATAATTAAACTGTTTGACGATATTTATGAACATTAACTTTTTTTTAAAGATAGTTTTTTTTTCTTATTATTATTTGTCATATAAATAATTTGAATTCTAATATCTACTTATTATTGTTAATTGGAAGAACTTGAATGTTAAAAAATATTTGATACACATTGGGTCAATTTGAATAATGAACTAGGTAAAAAATAAACGATAATTATATTTTAATTGGATTACATAAATCATTTGAAATATAATAATAAACGTCAATATAATAGTAATTTTTTGAAAAAGTCAATCACAAGACCATAGATAAATGAATCACTTTGTTTTTTAAAATTTCAACAATGTATTGTCGTCGTTAATCTAAAAACAGATATATATTTATATATATAAATTATATTTCAATAATAATAATAATATTATGAACAGTGACTTACTCAACAGTAAGAAAATGTGATATTATATTTAAACATAAATAAATGATCTATATTATAATGTTATATCAATTTCAATTTAGTTGTTATCGTATGAAACAATATGAATAATTATTGTAACCTAAATGACGACGAATCGATAAAGATCTAAATATACATTATTACATATGTACATTATTCACGTAGATTTAAGGTGCCTATATTTAATATTATTTGTACTTAGTATTACGTTGCATTGTTTTGATTTTATAAATTTACTGAAAATTATTTGATGAGAGAATTATAACTCTTTTTTTTTCTTTGTTTTTAGTGGATGTGTATAATTTTATATCATATAAGATAAATTATACATTCATAAATCAACAAAATGAGAATGATAATGATATTTCTTCGAGGACTGCGATGAGAAGAATTATAAATAAACACATTATTAATATACATAATATTGTAATTTGTAATATACTTGAAATCACACCATAAACACAATAATATTATAATATCATTTTATGTTTACGCGAAAACTATTAGCTCATCATATAATTAATTGCGTTTATTATAATAATTTTGTTTCAAACAACAATAAAGTCACGTAGTGACATACTGTAAAAGAATACTATAGTGGAGACGTACTTTCAGATCGAAATCGTTTTTGCACATATCAAAAAAATATAATTATACATCGTGTTCAGAATTTTGCATTACAAAAATAATGGAAATAACATTGAAAACGTATGTGCTATATATACCTATATAATAATTATACACTATCGTAAGCCTAATATTATTATAACATAATATAGTAAAAAGTATAAAAGTAAGTAAAAATTTCAGCTACAATTTTTCAACTATTTAGAGGATTGCTATTTTATGAAAAAAGTTTTTACTTATCAGAAAAAGTTATAGTTTATTAGTTTGTTATATAAATGGTAATTTTATAAAAAAAAACATATTTTCTGATGGCTAAAATAACATGAATAATTTATGCAATAATATAATCGTCATAATTATTCATCGATTCTTAGGTGCAAGTATTATTTTAATTATAATGCTACCGTTGTGTCTAGAGTAGGTACACACACACACATACATAGATACTCATATTATACCGTTGACCTTAATAAACGATATTAATAATTATTATTACGTAATTTACCGACAAATATTGATCGTGTTATTATCTTTGTCAACTCGTATTCGCAGCCTATAATTTATTTCACATTATAAACGTGACGAAGTTATAATTTGTTACATTTAGTTATTTTTAATACGTCTATACTCACAAGCGCAAAAGTAAATCGTATAGTCATAGATTTATAAAATTATAATTTAATAATAATAATAAAACAAAAAACGAAAAATGACGAATCATCATTGACTTGACTCTCATTCCATTATATTTCGTCTTATCATAGTATTTTAAAACTGGTATTTCGATACATGCGTTGTATTCTTTTTCACGCTAAACTATGCAATATTCGTATTGTTAACAAATTCGTTTTACATATTATTATTATCGTTAAACGAATTTATAAAATTTTATTTTAGTTTTCAATGCTATTTCTTAATTATTTTATTTATTAAATAGATACTCCAACATTCATCATTCCGCGATAATTATTATATTGTATATATATATATATATATAAATTATTATTAAATTAAGTTAAAAAGTCGATTTTTTTATATGCTAAAATCTAAAAGTTATGTTAAATATTATTTAACATTTTTAGTTAAAAGTTTAATAAAAGTTCATGAATGTTTTATTGATTAATTGCATGTTGTGCCACAAATAATTATTATGTTTTATAGATCAAAGATTTGCAGACATTTCCTGTGTGATCTACAAGCTACGGGTACCCAGTGGTGAATCTAGGATTTTAGTACTGTGGGTCTGCCTCACTTATGAGAGGCCAATGTGTAAAAGGTTCAACCAACTATGTATTACAAAATTACCTTATTTATATTATATTATTAAGAGATAAGGCATAAGTCATAACTAATTTTTTAGTAAAATTTAAAACTTACTTACACATTATTGAATTATTAATTAATTCAAATTTAATTGTTACTTTTATTTGTTGCATTGAAATTGATATTCAATTAACATACTTACCTGGAATATTTAAATAAATTTAGGTATTTTAGGTTTTGAGAAGAGATTATACATATTTATTATTTACATTTGTATACATATAGTTGCAGTATCCTGTAGTATAAATTACCTATTACATCCCTATTATTATTTAATATTATTTCTGTTTTGATTATTGTAGTATTGTTTATATTTATGTAGTTTGTCATTTTGAGGGGCCACATTTCTCTAAAAATAAAACTGTGGGTTAGTTGACCTCCCAAACCCTCCTCCCTGGGTTCGCCCCTGCGGGTACCTAATATTATTACATATATAATACAAATTTATCGACACGTGCTATAGAATTCAATATTCGCATAGTAATCAATGTGATTATCGTCAAAATATGACGAAATCGGCTATGTAAACAATATTAGTGATGAGCCGTGCTAGTCTTACAATTCCGTACATCTCGATCTCGATCTCTAATATAATATCATTCATCACTCACACCAGCTATCTTCATATACTATCAATTTCCTTCTACATTCAATTCCATAACAATTTTCACCAATTCTAAAACGTCTCTCCTCGTAGCATTTTGTGTCCAAACCATTTCAACCTATTCACTCTAATAATTTTACCCACTTCCCCTTTTGTATTTATTTTTATCAACTCTAGTCACTCCACACATTATCCTCAGTTCCGTTTTCATAACCATTACTTCTGTCCTTCGTACTCTTAATCTTTCCTCTCTGGCTGACCGTCGCCATGCGTTCAATTTATCTTTTCTATCCAAAATTCTGTCCGGTTCAATTTATTATCCTGCGCTTTTGTTCCTTATTAATTTCAAAGTCGCCGCCCACTCTACCCGTCATTCCATTCCATTTTACACCCCTCTCACCACCACCAATTAACTTTACAACTCTCCCTTAGTTCGTCTCCAGCACACTGCAAACACTACGCTCTACTTTTATTTTTGATTGTTATGTATTGTGCTATATTAAGTTGTGTAATGTTTTGTAATCTGTTTTTCTGGGTAATGCCTGTATTTGTATTAAAATAAAAAGCCGTCCACTTTGATCTATTGTAAATTATACACCTTTGATACCAGCGGCGTATGCAGGAATAGGATTCTAGGGTTCTAACCCTCCCCGAAATTTCTTTCTGTATCAACATTTTATTTATGATTTGCAACAAAATCAAAGATTTATTTTATTATTATTATTATTTCTCATATTATTATATTAGTTTTTCAAGCATTTAACTATATGAACTATATTCATATACCTAATATAAAAATACAGATAGGAAATAGAATTGGGATCATTAGAATTATTATCAAAACAACTATTTTTATTTTTAGTGTACTAAAACCCTAACCAAACTGTAATCCTACGTACGCTACTATTTGATACCTACATAGTTGTTACCGTGGTTTAAAACGATTTTTTATAATAATTAACACGTACAGCGCGCGGCATAGGTACATATAACGTATTATTCAATACTGTGATACTTACACAGTATCGTGATAAAACAACATTGCGCAATGATAAATGATTATTGTTAATGCGTAGATGAAAAATATGGGAAAAAAAATTGAATTCGCGTTCGTCGTCGTCGTCGTCCGATAGAATATTATTTATGTTCGTATCTATGCGGAATTTGCGCGTCCGCCGCGCCGTACGCGCCGCGTCGACGGTGGCGACCGCCGATGAGGAATATCCCGCTCGAGATAACATCACGCGGCGCGTAATATATTACTATTATTATTATTATTATTACAATAAAACATCGTTATTTTTCGCGATAATTCACTCAGCCGAGTGTGCGACCGAAATACCATCATTATATTTGCGTTAAATGTTAATAAAAATTGATTAGATATATTATATTATTACGTTAGATTCTTTTCTTTTTTTAAAAAAACACGCTATTCCGCCGCAGTGAAATGTAATAACAATATAATATTGCAGTACACGTGCGCGTGCTTTGACGCCCGAAGAAACGCGTAAAAATCATACAGAGCGTTCGGAATTTCGTGTTACAAAATGTATACGGAGATAACATTAATAATGTACGTTATTCCCACTATTTATTGTAGAACGAAATTCCGATCACTCTGTATATATATATATATATATATTACTATTAAAATTATATTGGAAGTACGACGACCTCACGCAAATATTTCGCGGATAACCCGACTACAAACGGAGGAATTTCTAAACGCGCGCCGCCGTACGCCGCGGCCGTGATCGTTAGGTCGTCGTCATTGTCGTCGTCGCGTGCCTATTCGGCCACAAGACATCCCAGTTCAAAATACCATCGAAAAATTATCTATTAAATAGCAACAAACGACCAAATTGTTTTGAATTTTATCTTCTGAGCGAAACGAAGAATGTATTGGTATTTCAATGTTGTTTTTTTTTTTGTTTATATCTGAAGGCACTTTTTTGTGTAGAAATAATGTTCCGATTACCAAAAGTAGAGTATGCTTACGGTTGTAAATTGTATTTAGTTGTTATTTTATTCAATTCATTTTTCAAATTTCTCTAAAGTTTTTCCTTAGGAGAAGAAAAACTACCAAAACATAACGAAAAATTAGCAAAATAACGGAAACCGTATAATGTTTACTAATTCAGATTTTTAATGTAGGGATTTATACAGTAGTGTTACATTTTTTGGACGGATTGATTGATTTTCCGATTAAATATAAAGCTTTGAAATTTATCTAAAAATGTTTAATACTACCTGCAATTTTGAGTCAAAATTTTATAGAAGTATAATCATATATACTAATCAACCTATTTACATAATATTTTGAAAATCGTAAATCACTGCAATTTGTTTTATAAACTTATAAAGTTTATACTTGTTATAAATTTTATTTTAATCGTCATGTTAGGATATATTATATTATGTTGTTGTATTTACGTTTGGTTATAAAATTAACTGTGTCTCAATTTCATGCAAATAAAAATATTCTTAGTTATTTTACGAAAACTTTAAAATTTGACATCATATTTGAGAAATACTTTTAAAATTGTTGAATTTTAGTTCTAATTATTTTCATGCAATTTTGTTAGTTTTAGTTTTCAGCAAAAATACTAATTAATGGGAAAATGTGATTGTTGTTAACATAATTCACTATTGTTAAACCATCACAGGATAACTGTTTTGTCTTGATTCAAAGTCCGGCTTTTTCCGCATTTAATATCTTAAATGATAACTTGATTATTGTCTTATTGTCTTGAGTCTTCTACATTATAATTATTATAGATTAAATTAATATGTAGTATTGTAGACTGTGGTTATTTAATTTTATTTAATCAAATCAAATATTATTTATATGCCTATTCGTAAGATAGTAATTTATTTTGAATTTTGACGTTAAAACATTATTAATTTTTTTAGAAAAAAACCCGTAAAGTGAAAAATATAAATCATAGAAGTATGAAAAAAACGAGTTAAATAAATGATCAAGTAAAAACAAAAAATTTAAAACCATATACATTCCTTGATTTGGCTCAGAATTTAAAAATGACCTAAAAATGACAATCTAACATAATATGAAAAATATGTAGAGCGTATAGAGGCTAAAAAAATATGCGTTTAAAAAGTTTCATTCAATAAATGAACGTTAAAAACAAACAACATTTTAAAATTATTATTAGTACCTATAACTTTCTGAATATAGTGCACACAATAAAATAAAAACAAATACAATTTTTGAAAAAATTACTTTTTGTACTCGCATTAAAAATTCTAGACAATTTAATTTATTAAAATGTAAATACAAATATATTAACTTAACTTGGATTTTAAGAAAATTAACTCGTTATTTATTAAGTTAAAATGTAATAAAAAAAAAGTGAAACTACAAGTTAAATTAAAAAGTTAATATTAACTTAATTTTTAATTTAAATTTAACTTTTTAACTCGTTAATGCCCAGAATGTTAATATATTGTGTAGGAAAATATCATAAAAAATACATCCTTCGTTTCGCTTAGAATCTAAAACTAAAAATCCGCTTGCGGTAAGATCGGCGATAAGTAAATAAAGTACCAATTTCGATAAATCCTATTAAGACCATAATGCTTGGTGTTGTAATCATTACTAATTCGGTTTACCTATTTATTTTAATTCCGAAAATCTACTTCAAAACCATAACGATTTTTAGCCCGTGCTCTGAAATATAAAATCTATATTTTCAGACGTACGGAAGGACGTTCGTTGTCTAGACTAAAGACTAAAGGGTTTAGATTACATTTTTTAGTCGGGTCCTATCAGATTTTTGCAATTATAGTAATTATATTTTAATAATGGGTTTCTTAGGTTTATAGTTTGACTTTGATCTGGACACTCGTATTTCAGGCAAAATGTTTGGTTTAGACCACGAAATTATTACTCATCGCGGTATACTCTATTATTATCGATTTACAGAGGCACACAACTAGATATTGAAAACGAGATACTTTGCCTTATCTACAAACATCTTTTACTTATGTTGTTAAAAAAAAAAAAAAAAAAAAAAAAAACAATATGAATTTTAAAATATTATTACCAGATAGTACACCGATAAGCGATAACGATTTGAATTAGAAGTGTGAATTGTGAATAATTTATAAATAATAATAATTATATCATTAAATATTAAATTTATTTAAACATCTATATTATAATAAAATATTATTTATGTTCCATAAATGTATCATACTTACATTTACCTACACACTATAATATAATTCATAATACATAAAATAATACACGTATTTCGATTATATAAAAAATAATTTATCTATATATAATTTTAGGCCAGTTTGCAATCACTATGTTTGACTTATTTTTATTCTGAAATCGGAAAGTTGTTTTTTTATTATTATTTTTTTTTCGACAAGATTAAATATTTGGTTCCCAAATCAAATTTTTTCCTGATATGACATGAATGATGATATAATGACAGAAATTATTACGAATTATTTTACAATCAAACCTTGCAAGCTGCAGACACGTTAAATTTTTAGAAAAAAAAAAACATGAACAAATCTTCATATCGTTATTTTGCGAGTGCCATACTACGATAACAGTTACTATCGTCTATCACATACCAGAATTTGCCTAAATAATAGTTATATTGTATTATAATATTTTTTTAAGAAAATAAAGAATATAATACTAAAACGATCTATCTATATAATTTCAATGCGTAGATTGGTTTACAGCCGTCGTCCACTGTTATCTCTTGTTCACTTTCATTTTCATTTGTACATATTATACGAGTTGAGTCCTTTGTTATTTGAATGTATCTTAGTATTCTTCTGTGGTTCTTCCATTTTATATTTAGTTTTAAAAACCCTTTATGTCATATTATGGATTATAGGTAATATACTCATTTTATATTTTTAATTACCTATATACATTTTTGATAACAACTTTTCTTTTGATATTATTTTACAATTTCTGTATTGACAATCTATCCATCCAGCTTATCTTTAACATTCTACTGTAACCCCACATTTCAAACGCTTCAAATAATTTTCGTTTTTCCGCTGTTATTGTTCACTGTCCAGGTTTTAATATTTACACCAATATCGGGCTAAATTTCATACATAATTTGTCTTCTGTATATTTTTCTAATTTTTAGTGTTATGGTTTTTTATATCAACAAAGTTTTCTTGTTGTTAAAGGCTAATTTGGATTGAAAAATACGTTTTATTACTTCCCTTTTATTTTTTATATCATTGTAACGATAAAAATTATAAATTGGCATAGGCATACTTATAAATATGTTATGAAGTACCTAATTCGTGACGTTTAGTAATTAAACCATGTACTTAATATTTTAATTAAAATGCCAATTTATTTAGTTTACATTTTAATAAAGCTCGACGAGATTATTTTTTAATTTTTAAAAGTATAAATACTGTATGATAGTGTGGTATATGGTTATCATCCGTTCTTTATAAATTGGTTATCAATTTATAATTAATAAATAGCATATTACACTTTTTTTTTGTCCTGACCAATTTTGATAATATTCCCCTCTCCGCAAAAATTGATATGACTTAATTAAACATTCATTGTAAACTTTAACTGTATTATCCCATCCTATCTTAAATTACTTTAATTTAATTTAATTACTTAAACATTTGCTGAAGTTATTATAATTATTCGAAAATTGTATTATGTATTATCAATATAATTCAGCAATGAAAACATTAAAATAATGTTTTCTTAGTTTTAACTAGTGATTTATCACTATTTTATTGATTACTAAAAACTTGAAGAAATATTGACGGAACAGAAATCGGGATTTGATTTTATACCGTTTGTAATTGCAATAAACGATAAAACATTTCTAAGAATTACGTGATTCACTGTTTACTAGAATTTCAATTGATATTTTTTTTTATATCGAACGGGTAATGTCTATATTTATCTGGTGACAGATAAAATAGTTATTTTATTAAATTTTCAAAGCCATATTAAATTATTTGTCAACAATAAAACATGCGTTATTGTTTCATGAATTTACATGAGAAACGTCTTATAGAATAAAAAAATTGGCAGGGGGACACTGCCAATATTATGATGGCTACCAAAATAATAATTGTATATATAAAAACGTTTAGCAATAACATTTACAACGTACTAAAATATTTAATGATAAACACGATTTAAGATAATCAACTTAAATTTTGGTGACAAATATGAAAATACAAACTAACTTGTGAAGAAACGAGAAATTAATGACATTCGCGGAATGCGTTTTTCTGTACTTGTTACATAATATTTTATTGTATTGTATTCAAATTAAGCATCAAAACTAATTTCTAAGATAAGTATTGAAAAGATTAGTTAAATATCCTAATTACAAAATGTTAGATTATAAATTATTAGAAGAATATGATAATATTACAGATTAATTAGGTATGATAACACCTAATAAAGTAATAACAAAATTATAATATAGATATAGGCAACTTAAAATACATTACAGTAGAACGTTTCATGTTTGTCTAATTCTGTTATTAACGTTGGTGTTACTTATTTATAATATAATCGCGTAGATGGCGTTACATATTTTTAAATTAAATTAAATTTTATGATATAATATTTTGTCTATATTTTTATTATTCATTATAATACTACAGTCTGGTGTTAAATTTCATTTTATATTTTTCTAATATCTTCGTATTAATATCTTTTCAAAATATTGTATTCTATATACAAAATTATTAAGTTTTCAATAAATTAAAAATGACTAATGAGTAATGAGTCACACGCATAGTTATCATTTAAAATTAATAAAAATGTATATATTTATGAACAATGTTGGTTTTTACCGGATTTAACCCTTTATTGACCAAAGCTTTGAAAAAAATAAAAATTAAATGTTTTTTTAAAAATTTTAAAAAGTTGTGATGCTATAATATTATATATAATGTGCAATAATTTTACTTTAAGGTCGATTACGTTTTTTAATTTCCTCGAAATATTTTAAATGTAGTTAATCCAGTTAAATGATGATGAAAAACCAATTCTTACATCAATCAATAATTGTCTGGTATATATATTTATTTTTATTTTCCTCAGAGATTTTTATATTAAATCATTTAAAAATGTCGTTAATATAATAATATAATTTTATTAGATGAAAATAATTGCTTGATTTAATGAGAATGGTTATCAATAAATATGCTGATGGATTTATTGTGAATGAAATTGATGTAGGTATGTATAAATAATGATTATAATGGTGTCACTAAGAAGTCGTTTTACCTGTCGAATACAATGTTTGAATAAATTACTATTCCAGTTGTTTGTGAAAACGAAAATAGATTTCTGTATACACAATTATAATATGTTGACTGTTGGATTCTTGTATTTGTACATACAATTAATATTAGACTTAAATATAATTCTCAAAATCTTTGTTAATCTGACGATTCATTTATATGTCTATTTAAAAATAAATCTACAAAGTAATCAGTCTATAATTACGTTTATCGACAAGCCAATATGAATAGGTACTAAGTATTACCTTATAACTTCTAACAGAAAATACTTAATATCTACTTACATTAAAATCGGGAAAGGCTACCAAAAACAATTTTTATTATAGTATAATATTTTATAACCATTTTAGATGGTAGTTTTTAGATTTAAACGAAGTTTTTCGATCATTTTCGAGTTAGATAATTTTATATGAGTTTCCTATCATTTTATTGTACTTTAATAGCTCAGTTTTCAAATTTCACATTAGTTTTTTCAAGCAGTGAAAAAACACGATAAAAGACTTATTTTTGATAACTTTCTTTTATATATAAATTATTTAATTTCTAATAGTTTCAATATCTAGACAATTTTGTTTAGATACTAAACTAAATTATATTAAAAAATAATTGTACAAAACATATTTCCTCTGATATATTTTTAATTATAAAATGTATTATATTATATAATAATTTGAATACGAATTTTAGTACAAATTTTTATAATCGTTAATGAAAAATTGGCTTAAAAATGTTTTATGGATGCATTTATATCGACTGATCGACTTTTATTAATAAAAACGACACATACGATAGCTGAATTGCATTAAAGCAGGTCTGTGCTGGAGCGAAATGAGAAAAGATAACTAATTATTATAATATATTATTCTATTTGTATTATTTTAAGGACATATAATATTATATGGTAATAAAATAACACAACATAATCATGCTTTTTTTTCAAAATTAAATTGAATTGAATTATGTTTTAAAATAGAAAATATAATAAATATATACATAATACAATTTTCCACAAAGAACTTTACGCAAATAGGTATGTTTTTCTTAAATTCAATCTTATATATTTTACCCGATAACTGGTTAACATACATAAACATAGACCATATAAGAAACAAGAAATGAAAAAACGATTCGGCTGTTTCGTTGAATTGAATACCTAATATCAAGAATTATGAATGACTGTAATATATACGACTTATGCCATTTTAAGTCCTCATAGAAATTTGCTGTTAAATCCAATAAGTAATATGTTTAGAAATAATTGTATAATATACGTAATTATTTATATATATATTATAACTGTGTGATCAGTGTTACACTGCTACCCATGTCATTTATAATTGCTATACGAGATTGCGTTATCAATTAAGTATTTTAATTATTCATTAAACCATTATAGGTACTAATACAAATCTGAACAATAGTTTAATAAAAAATAAAATTTTAATTAAAATATATTGAAAAAAAAAAAGGTAATTACTGTATATTTTTATTTTTATATATTATATAAGTGTTCGTGATCGCGTAACTTTATAATTATACTAAAATAGCGTTATAAATGAATGAATATTTGGTGATAATAATTGTCGCCGTTAAGGCGCTATATAGAGATTTTCGACCAACACAATGATAATGGTATCATAATGGCGTGACCGTAAAGTCAAATTATCATCGCCACCACTGCTTTCGGTGAAATTAACATATAAAACTCGTGAAATATGTGATAACAGAATATTATGTGTTCTGTTTAAAGATTTCGCGTCGTTGTCTCGGCAATGCGATTAAAAAACAATTGAATAAAATCGATCGCCGGAAACGCATCGACGGACAATAATACGATTACAGAATCGTACAAATATAAAAAAATATAATTTTTTATAAAAAAAAATCTCATTGAACTAAAATTGTTTGGCTTACTCCTCTCTGGAAATAGACTGTGATATAATCTAAATGTGGTACCTACGAGTACTAATCGTATTATTAGATAGAGACAAAAACAAAATTGAAAAAAAGCTTTCAATAAGTTTAATACATTCAAAAATTTTCAAGATATATTAACATAATCGTAATAGCGTCGTATTAAAATACCGTATTGTTGAACTTTTTACATTGTTTAATATAACATACACGAATCATGAACACTATTTGAATCGTCGTGTTATGGGCTTATTTACAATAATATTATTTTTATTATGACAAAGAAAATATTTGTCAAAATAACACTTTTATTTTATATAGACATTTAAGAGTTTAAAATTATTATGGCCTTGACAATATAATAATATATAATATATATTAAAATTTAATCGTACGAAATAGGTATCCGCACATCATCCGTAGCATCTCGTAAAGATATCTATTACGGATTCGTTATTTTAAACAATAGCGATGGTGATTCGTGCGATTGGCCCTGTGTTGTCCATCCTTCACACTCACAAGCAAACGATTAGGTATTTAAGTAAAAATATAAAATTATAATTAAATCTCGTGCAAACACGGTAATAAATCAACTCTCGTTTATCTAACTTATAGTATTTTTATAGTAATTTAGCTAAGAATTTATGCCTAATCGGTGAAAATT
>CM023357.1:2661050-2680012 GCA_013282895.1 Eriosoma lanigerum | reverse complement strand
TCACGTGAAACTTTGAATTTCTGTAGAAATAATTCATCTATTACAATCAATGAAAAGGGGTTAGTATTTAGTATTAATAAAAGCAAAATTATCACAACGATTAGACATTATGTTTTCGTTAGACAATGTCGTCTTATTTTCTACCTTGAAATTAAATAACAATTGTCATATTTATGTCCAAAAGTTAATTACATACACTAGTTCCTTTGATACTAACAACATGAAATATAAGCAAATCATTTTGTTTAAGTTTAATAAGCGCAATTGCGAAAAACATATGTTTCGAAAATTTACGTGGCAAAGAATGATAGTTCAAATCATAAAATTATTGAAGAACATACTAAAATTTTAATTGCACATTAATTTTATTTAATATTCTGTAAAAAGCGAAATTTTTATTTTTATGATAACTACAAAGATTTTTTTGGTAGAAATTATGGACCAATAACCACAACTGGAGTATTCATTCAATAGTAAATTGTACTCTACTGCGTGCTAACGGACTTTCTTAGTCTTTTCTTGCAAACGGACAGTGTGGAGTATGTGTAACATCCCTACGTGGGTGAGAAGATTTCAAGATTGACTATCGGTGATTTGAATGTGTCTTATTCTAAAGGAATTGTCCTTTGGAGAATCTTATTCTGAATGTTCTTTGATTAGCTGATAGTTTTTTTACGTTTATTTTCATATGTCTTAATATTATTGTATTTGGTAATGTATAATATAATTCTTACGGTTCTTATAATACAAGCTTGTAAAGGGATTGTTGTTAATTTAAATAATAATTATAATCAACTACTTTTTACTCCGAGGACCGAGGGTACGAAGGAAGAACGTCAAATACCGGCATTCCCGCATTTTTTTACATTTGTAAGCGTCTTTAATAACAATTTAGTAATTATCAACAATATTTTACGTGAAACTTGGAATTTCTGTAGAAATGTTTCATCTATTACAATAAATGAAAAGGGATGAGTATTTAGTATTAATAGAGGCAAAATTATTATCAATTTGTGTAAAATTATTATGTAATTTACAATTTATTTTTATGAGATCCTAAAATTTGAATAAGTTTAGTAGTTATGAATAATATGATATATATTTTTTTTTTTGAATGTTGCACCTTTTTGAGTAGAAATAATTTTCCGATTACTACTATTAGGCTATATTTTCGATAGTAAATTGCATCTAGTTGATACTTTATGTAGCTCATTTTTCGAAATTCTTAAAACGTTTTCCTTTAGAGAAGACAAACTACCTACGAATTGCAGAAAATCGGCAAAATAACGTTTCTGAAATTTAAAAGTTTTTTATTTCGTGATTACTAATCATTTTAGTTTAGAATTTTAATCATAGTGACTTGAAAATTTTTTAAGTATTTATTTAGGTGAGATTCATTCGTAGAACAAATTTAGAAACGAATAGTTGATTTTCAAACTATGTAGAGAATATTAGCTTTTTTTCCAAACATGTTTAATAGGCCCTGCAATTATTGGTTTATTAATTTGAAAATTTTATCAAAGTCTAGTCATATACTACATAATCATTAAAGAAAATATTTTGATAATCGTGACTGATTATTTTTTTACATAAGCTTTTAAAATAAAAGTTCTTGAAAACCGATAAAATTACGGTTTCATTATTTTTTTTCGAGATAAATAATTAAGTTTCGATCGTAGGAATGTGACATTTATTTTAAATATTTACATTCGTAATTTCCACCGGTGTTAATATTTTGAAATGTATTATCAGTTTAGAATATTGTAATATATTTTGTTTTGCTCATAATCGTATTTTATATTTGCATTCTCGTTGCATTCAAATCTTAAATATAATACACCACTAATTTCTCTGAAGATCGAAGGGACGGAGGAGAATCGACCACAACTAACCTTCCCACTTTTTAACTTTATTTTTTATTAGAGTTTAAAGTTTAATATTATTTTACATATTATGACTTACATACTAGTACATTTTGTATAATTAATGTATCAAGGAAAACAAAAATAAATTACTAGTTTTTCTTAACATTTTCGTATCTAACCTTTTTTCAGAAAAAATTTATTAGTTTATGTAGTTAATAGTTGGAGTTTTGGTCCTGTAGATGGATAGTATACGTCGCAATAATTCTTAACATCCATTACATCTATGTGATAATAAAAAAAAATATATAGCAATTAAATTATATTTAATGACATAATTGATTATTTCTTGCAATTAATAGTATTATAAATAAACTATAGACATTATATTTGATGTAATTATATCAGTATAATAAATCATAATAAAAAGGGTATTTATGAAATAAATTAAAAGGATCTAGTGCTTTCAAATCGAACAAATAAATTATGGTGTTATATGAGATTGATTCGGTAAAAATGTATGGTATGGTTAATTAATAGCGAATAACGAATATTTAGATAGACATTTTGTATTTAAAAAAGAATTGATTAATTAACCTTGACTAATTAAACAATTAATATTAATTACTGTGCTTGCATCATTCTCCGCTCCGCTAAACTCATACTTTTAATTTAACAACATACGCCCCTACCATTTAAAAATTTTCTTTAATTTACGAAAATAATAATAATAAATATTCTATTTATTTATATTTTGCATTATACACAGAATGATCTATATAGAATATGGACTGATTTTTGAATCACACTATGTCCCTATCTCTCTTGTATTTAATTTTTTGTGTAAGTAAAATCACAGACTTTTTCTCAAACTAACGATTAAGCGTATTAGTGTTTATTTTGTGCAATGTAGGCGAATTTAGTACCAACCTCTAAGGTTGAAACGTGGACCAGCGGAACGACACATACTAGGAGAGTGTTGGCGTAAACTCTGATTTCAAAGAAATCAGTTAGTCATTGTGGATATGAAGATCAAAAGAAAATTAGAAGGAAGCTGTTAGATACTAACAGTACTAACACGTTACCTCTGTTCAAGTACGCCTCATATAAAAGTGTTAAAGTGGTTGCTGGTTCATAATAATAATAAATAGTAGGTATTAACGTTGGCGATAATGGAAATACAATTTTCTGATACGCGTTTGTTGATAAACGTTAAAGCGTATATAACATTTTTGGAACATCAATATGATAGACCCAGTACAGTTATGGAATAAGGTTTTTTGCAGAGCATAGAGTATTTGACAGGGATAGGACTTTTGCCTCATATATGATGTTCCGTGAAAAGGAGAAGCGGTACAGTCACGGTAATTGAGACTAATAAGTTAATTATTCAATCTTCATTAGGTTATTTAATCGATGAACTTATATAATTATAAAATTTTTTGGTTAATTAAGGTTATTAGGGTTTATTATTGAAAAAATTATAATTGTGGTTAATAAGTCAATTATGTGAATTATGTGTATGGAGATTTTGGACATTCGTTGCAGGGGGTAGATGGTTTTCTAGAATCAGGTTTTTTACCATTTTATGCACAATATACATACCATAAGTATCGTTAATGCGACGTGTGATAACTTTTAAATATAAATGAGCATATGAATCTGAAATAATAATCTATAATATTATAATGTTCACATTGCTTTATTTTTCATCATATATTTGTCAACTATTTCATTGATTTTGTCTTCATAGTAATATGAATGAAAGTATATTAATAATTTTGAATGATATATCGATATGTTTTATTTAATTTAATTTTAAATTTAGTTTTTATCTATTAATAATTTGTTTCAGGAATTTACTCCTCTCGAAATTCTTTAAACATAGATAGATCTTTAAACTCACAAAAGTTTATAACCTAAATTTTTTTAATAAACTAAAAAAGGAAAAAAAACTAACCAATATCTAGTTTATACCTATTTTTATTCTAATACAAATTTCTTGGTAACCCAGAATCCGAATAAAAAGCATTTATCAAATTTTAAATTGTTTTGTTATTTACATAATGTATATATTACCTATGTTTTTAAAATTATATTTTAATTTTTTTTATGTAAAATGAACAATAATGTTATCTTTGTTCTATGTTTATGTTTTCTCATATAGCAAATAAATTTATCATTTGTAATAAAAATAATCATTTGATTATTTTGATTTATTCAACTGCACCTAAGTATTATATTTTACATGCAGTATATCTTTTTTTATTAGGTTATTTATATTGTGAACTTACTTTCTTTAATTGGCTTTTTATCTAATAACAGTGATAAATTATGATATTATTATTTTAGATTGAATGGAATAAATTGGTTTTATAACATGTTTTTTTTAAGTCTGCCGACACATTTTCTGAATGAAATAATGGTCCGATTACCATAAACAGGGTTTTAAATAGGTTAGAAATCACGTCTAGTTGATTCCTTGTTTTGGTATTAACATGTCTTGGTAAAATTTTGAAACGAATTGTTTGATTTTCAGAGCTTTGAAATGTTTTCCAAAAATAATTTATATTACTTGAAATTTTGAGAATAACGTTTTAAAAATTTTATAGGAGCCTATAAATTATTATATTTATACTTATTACTACTTTATCTCTTTATTAAATATTTTGAATATCGTAAAACACAATTTTTTTTTTATATGTTTTTAAATTGAAAACTAGCAAAAAATGATAAAAAATCGGATAAATAACGATTCCCGTTAATTAAAATTTTACTTCGTGAGAACTAATTCTTTTTTGATTGTAGGGACTTGAAAATATTTTTGAGTAATCTCATAACTATTTTTATTGCATATGTGGTAATAATGTGGAACGGATTATCAATATAGTATATACTATATAGTACATACTACATCTAACTGAGTTCCGCTCAGAATCGTATTTTCTAATCCAATATGATCATATGATTCCATTCAAATCTTAATTGTTATAAACTACTTATTTCCCCGAGATTTAATAAATACCTTTTTATGTTTATAAAATTGAAGAAAAAAAATTTAATTTACTAATTAACCATACGTTGTTATAATTGAAATCGGCTTGTAAATTCTAAACGTTTTAATGGGATATTTTATGCAGATAATAATATATAAAATAGTGTTTTGTTATTTTTAATACTATATTATGTATATTTTTAAAATCAAAGGAATATTCTAAAAACTGTGATTTGAATCAATACCTTTTTATGTTAATAAAATTAAAATATACTTATTGTAAACTTACCATCATTCAGCTTTAAACTTTTCATTTTTTCTTTAAGTTCCAAATAGATAACAGATGTTTATAATATGTCAATTGATAATGTATTTAATAAATTACAGTATTTTAAGGGTGATTCATGTACTTTTATTAAAATAAAAAACGCAATTTTAAAATCTTGTTTTATATTTTTAACTAATAGTGTAATACTCATCGTTAAATTTATGATAAATTTATTCATTCGATATTTATTCATTGATTCCATGACCATAAGTACGGTATGCTTTCGGTTAAAAATTGCTTCAACTTAATAACTTATCACGCCAGTTTTACGAATTTCTTTAACTTATTATTTGTTAGGAAAAAAATGTACTTAAATATGAAGAAATATAAAATAAATTACGGTCTCCTTTAATTTAATTTTAAATAATTTGTGATTAATAATTTAGTTGAAACTTGGGGTGTTGTGAGTTTCTTTAAATGATCGGATAAAATTTATTCATATCAGAAAAATTACATAAGTATACTTTCTGATTAATGAACTGAGTAATATATTTTATTTCACTAAATTTTTGAACAAATAAAGTTATAACATACGTGTATAACTTCCTTGTGGAAATGATACTTTTAATTTGTCTATCTAAAAACGTAGTAATTGACAATTATAAATATTAATAAAGTATTAATTTTTTTTATTCATAAAAATGTTTAAGTAATATCTATTATTTAATTTTTATGGACATGTCATATCAGACAAAAAAAATTTAATTTACTAAACAACATTAACGTTGGATAACTGAAATTGGACATGAAATTTCTAAACGTTTTAATGGTATGTCACTAGCAGAAATAGTTTGTAAAAAAGTGCTTTGTTATTTCTAATACTGTAAAATTTATAATTTGAAAACCAATACATTATTATAAAAAACAAACAACTTATATAATTCCTTTTTTATGTTTATAAAATTGAAAAGCACTTATTGTAAACGTACCATTTTTCTGTTCTATAATTTTCTTTTTATCTTTAAGTTCCAAATAGATAACAGATATTTATAATATGTTAATTGATAATGTAATTAATAAATTACAGTATTTAAAGGGTGATTCATGTACTTTTATTAAAATGAAAAACGCAATTTTAAAATCTTGTTCTATTTTTAACTAATAGTGTAATACTCATCGTTAAATTTACGATAAATTTATTCATTTTTTAAAATTATTATTATAAAATAGTTGTCAAAAATATTTTGAATACTAAAACAATATTATAAAAAACGGAAAAACTATTTAATACGTCTTAATGATAATATAATTGAAATATTATTGTAAACTTACTGTCATTTTGTTCTATAATTTTTGTTTTTCATTTATGTTCCGTAATTGTAAAAAATATTTATAATATTTCAATATTAAATAAATTACAGTATTTTAAGGGTGATTTCTTTATTTTTATAACTATGAAGAGTGTAATTTTAAATTATCGATCAACATGATTATTTTTACAAAAAAATTTATAAATATTATAACTTTTAAATATTATCCATATGATTTGGAATTATTTTATTCGATGTTAGATTTTGAGCGAAGGGAGAAATGTATTGGTATACAATGATTACTTTTTTTTTTTTTATGTCTTAAGACTCTTTTTTGTGAAGGAATATTGATTCGATGACCATAAGTACGGTATGCTATCGGTTAAAAATTGCTTCAACTTAATAACTTATCACGCCAGTTTTACGAATTTCTTTAACTTATTATTTGTTAGGAAAAAATGTACTTAAATATGAAGAAATATAAAATAAATTACGGTTTCCTTTAATATAGTATTAATTTTTTTTATTCATAAATATTTTAAGTAATTTTTATTATTTAATTTTAATGGATATGTTTAATTAGACCAAAAAAAAATTAAATTTACTAATTAATCATAACGTTGTTATAACTGAAATCAGACTTGTAATTTCTAAACGTTTTATTGGGATATTTTGTGCAGAATAATGTATAAAAAAGCGTTTTGTTATTTTTAATACTATAATATGTATATTTTTAAAATCAAAGGAATATTCTAAAAATCTGTGATTTAAATCAATACCTTTTTTATGTTAATAAAATTGAAATATACTTATTGTAAACTTACCATCATTCAGTTTTATACTTTTAATTTTTTCTTTAAGTTCCAAATAGATAAAAGATATTAATAATATGTCAATTGATAATATATTTAATAAATTACAATATATTTTGAAGGCAGATTCCTGTACTTTTAATACTATGAAAAACGCAATTTTAAAATATCGTTTTATAATTTTAACTAATAGTGTAATACTCATCGTTAAATTTACGTTAAATTTATTCAATTCTTAAAATAATTATTAAAAAATGTTTATCAAACATATTTTGAAACCCAAAAGAAGATTAAAAAAGCTGTAAGCCTATTTAATACGTTTTTTTGTTAATTAAATTGAACTATTCTTATTGTAAACTTACCATCTATTAGTTCTATACTTTTCATTTTTTCATTAGGTTCTAAAAATGTAAAAAAAAATTATAATAGGCTTTCAATAGGCTATGTATTGAAGACATCACAATATATATTTAATGTTTAATCCTGTACTTATATTTCTTTGAAGAACACAATTTCAAAATCTCGTTTTGTTATTTTAAACTACCCTTTCTATACCAAATTGCATCTTGTTGGTACTTTATTTTGCTTATATTTGAATTTCTCTAAACATTTTTCTTGGGAAAAGAAAAACTAACAAAAAATGACGGAAAATTGGCAATCTTACGATTTCTGTTATTTCTGTTATTTTTATTATTCTTATTTCGTGATTGTTATATTAAAATTATGATTAATTGTTAATTGTAATACAACTACGATAATATTGCGTACTGAAGGCCTAAATTAAATTCAATAATAATGATTATTATTACAAACTTATTTGTTGAATCGAAGTTTTCTAATAATAATATAATAACTGTTTATTTTTAAATGCGATATTTATTCCAAACTCATTACAAACAAAGTATAATTAAACAATTTGTATATACAGGATATTCCAGATCTATTTACTAATTAGAATATCTTTAAATTAAAATTTTGGAATGCAGTTTTTTCCAAATTATTATTAAGTCAGTGGATTATAATATTATTATTATTACTTATTATAAAAAAGACGTCTTATAAAAATTTTTAAAATCAATTCTTTATTTTTCATCTTATGTAAAATTTGAAGATAGTTATTTTAAACAGTATATTTATATGAGAATTTTGAAGTTACGAGAACGTAATATGCACGTCTACATCCGGTTTTTATAGATCGGTCAACTAATGTATGGAATCACGAGCGCACTTATACACAGTATCGTTGTTTAACAAAGACTGCGGCTAGGTGGGAGAAATATAGCCTCAAGACGGCGGAGGGCAAGTATTTAGATGCGCAAGGCGTATGCGTTCTCTCCTGGTAATTGCTATAATAAATATGGAACACATAAAGATTTTAATGCAGAAATGTGAGGTTAGCACAACTTCTCATACCATATAACATTTTTTATTTAGACTTATTAATCGTTGTTAGAAAGTTTTTACAAGTGTATTTAGTGTTTTTCTAACTTTGAACTTTGTAATTATTTATTCACTGCAAGCATTACAATTTGTATACAACTTATTCAATACTATCTTACATTATATATTAGAACTTATTACATGTTTTTAAAGCTTATTTGCTACATTCATTAAATTTTCATAATTTTAAATTTTAATATGACAATTTTACGGCTTATGGTTAAAATTAATAAATATGATTTAATAGTTAAAAGTATTAATTATCAATATATTCATCATAGTTTAACACACCACATTTTTTTTTCATATGGATTATACATTATTCCACAATCTATTCTTGCTTTCTACGAGCAATGTATGGTATATCCGAACACATACTGATTTCCTCTGACAACTATAATCTACTCGATTTTTCTCGGATTAATGATGACAATCTATTATATTTATCTCTATCTTTATTACCAATACTTTACGTTCTTTAAGGTTTTGTCTATAATTGTTGTTTTCAAACAAAGACAATCCTAACCACCATTGATCGGCTTTATATTTTTTATTCTCAACACATGTTCCATCACTGTTTCAGCTTTGTATGAATATTTTGTTCTTTTCAGTCCCCCACTCACTTTACATCTTACATGAAGGTACTTTACTATAACTAATTAAACTCATCTTAATATTTTCACAACATATGCAAAGCTCAATTTCCTCAAATTACTTAATTTTGAGGATCATTCACACTATATAAAGATGATGGGAAATATCTAGTTATATATATTTATATTTGTTTACTTTTAAATTTAAGTTACAAATTTTTTCAGGATCATATTGAAATTATATTTTGTAGACTAAGACAATTATTTAGAACTGACAACAACCAAATTTGAACCAGTTTTTGGCAGCACTCAAGCGAATATTACTAAAAAATGCTATAAAATGTAAATCAAATGGAAATTGTTACAGCTTTGATGATATGTTTCTGGTGCGTTTGTTGAGTTTAAATGAAGTGAATAAAAAGATACTACTAAAGTATTCGCTACGAAAACTGTCCCCTGAGCACCGCGACCCACGCTAAATATTTAGATCGTTAGAAATGAATTATCAAACTAAACCGGTTCTTACAGCTCCCTGCGTATCTCATTCTACTACGTTTGGAAATCGTTGAATGTCAGTAAAACAAATTTAATTTTAAATAATATTTAATTATTATATTGTAGCGCTAATTTTATTTACTATTGTGATAACCACTGACTCGAAACGGCTGCTAGATTCGTGACGACCACGAGTCAGTTTTCGAGGCGTGGACTATAGTGAAATCAAAGCCGACACAATAGTTTTTTAATATCAATATATTATTAAATTGTACTATACTACGGCCACTGAGAGAGTGCAAGTGGGTGGCGACTAAAACGTTTTGTAATTTACGGATCTGCTCCTATAAACACGACAAAGCGCCGGTTAACGGACTTGACTGGTTAACCGTGAACGGACAACGAACGATGAGCACGACGCATAATGATTGTCCGGATGGTGGGGGAAATAAACCTCGAAATCGCGGAGTTCGGTTATTTGAATGCCCTAGTGTGTTGCGCTTTCTCAATGGTCAGAGTATAATTCTTCCATGGACAAAGCGAAATTAAATACTTTTATTTATTATGTAACCGTATATGTTGTACGTAAAATAACAATCTATAAATTGTTGCATTCAATCGGTTCTTTCAAAAGAACATGTTTATTCAGTTCTTCAGTTTTACATAATTTTGTTTATTTTTAAAATGTTGGAGTTTTAATTTTATCATTAGAATGTTCATTTAAAATTATCACTGCTGAACATTACTAATAAATTTAAAAATATAAATGTACCAAATTAAAAAAAATTGTATGTTATATACATACCAAGTTTGTATTGGACAGTAATATTTTTACTACATTTTAGTAATTTGAACCATTAATGTATTCATTTGTGGGAGCTTTACAAACCTACATATTGATTTTTGTTCCAAAAGTCATATTAAAATTCTTAACTGGATAAATTTAAACAAACTTTAACAGGGTCTTATGAGAACAAAAATACACAATGTTTGATAGTTTTGAAAATATTATATGAAAAAATAAGAGTGTCATTAAATTTAGCATTCCAGAGTAAAGAGTTGATTTACTCTAAAGAATGTTTCTAATAAATTCTAAAAAGCTGCTAATAACCTCTAATAAGTTTAAAAACATAATATTAAAAATATTTTTAAAAACTGTGCTAAGTAATGCCAATGTCACATACCTTTACAACATATTATAAATATTATAAGGATTATAGATTTTAATATTATAATTTATTAAGGTTTCATTCAAATAAATATAAATGTTTTATAAAATCAAGAGTAAAAGAATCATTAATTGGCTAACTCGATCAAATTAAATTTGAATGAATGTTCAAGAACATTAACGAAAATGTTAATGCAAACATTTTGTATGAGAAGGGTAATTAATTATTTTAATGAAAATAAATAACTTCAACATACCACCACAGACTAAAATAAACGTCAAACAATCAAAACTTCCATTACGTTCTATAAAAAAATAAGTTAAACACTTGTACAATAATAAACAAATAGAAATTACTGTATAATTTTGTTTGGTATATTTATTTATTCTTTGAATAATACTATTATCCTTTTAATTTTCCTTCATAAAATGTGTTTTGTGTAAACCGAAGGCATACTTCCAAGATAATACGAGATACTAATTTAATAATGGCACAAAATTATATTTAAATGTAATTACAAATATGTTTACTTAAATATTAAGAAAATAAACTCAATAATTGTTAAATTAATATGTAAAAAAAAAAAAGAGTGAAACTGCATATAATGTTAATTTAATAAGAGCTTAACTATCCTTAATTTTTAAACTCATTAATGTCAAGCATTGTACAGTTATATATGGATCGTAATTCCTAACATCTAAGGCTACGGATATTTTAGTAAAACATAGATGAATTTACAAGGAAAGGAAGACGCGATAATGTGGGACCTAATTAATATTTTCAAATGTATCAGAGCAAAGTTAAGTTAAGCTAAGTTAAGAAATTAAATGTAATAATTAAGGGTTTAAGTACAGAAAAAAGAAATTTAAAAAAATATCTGCGTATTAAATGTAGTTTTATCTATACGTAATATAATGTAAAACAAATTATTAGCATACATCAGCGCGAGTGTAATGTGTGAATATTAAATATTTAATTGCGAAATTCCAAGACCACGGATATTTTAGTAAAAACGTAGATAAATTTAATAGGTGAGAAAGGCGCTATAATGTAGACCTAATTAACATTTTCAAATGTTTTAAAGTGAAAGTTAAGAAATTAAATGTAATAAGTAGAAGAATTTAAGAATTTAAGTACAGAAAATGAAATTTAAAAAAAATATGTGCATATTAAATGTAGATTTATCTATACGTAAAATAATGTGAAACATATTTTGAGTAGACATCAACGCAAGTGTTATGTGTGAATATTAAATATTTAATACAAATATATAATTTAATATAATAAATTATACGTCTATTATAAACTATAATATATAATAACAAAAATAACATATAATACTATCTCTCTAGTTATAAGAGATTGATAGTTCAATACAAATAATAAATAATGATGAAATTTATAATTAAAACTCGAAAAAATTATTATAATAACAGTGCTATATACAAAAATATTAAACGACGTACCTCCACAAGCATCATTTAATTTTGCTTATTACGTAAAATAATTAATAATTAATTATCATTAAATAACTTTATATGAAATATATAATAATAATAAATCAATAGTTAATTTATTTACATAATAATATGTAGGTAATTAAATATTTTAATCATAAAAGCTACACATTTATTTGTGAAAAAATCAAATTATAATAATTATTAAATAGGCAACATCGAAAATTCCAACCATGTAACATAAATATTTAATAATATTTGGAAATGTAATTATATATCAACCAAAAAACCAAATAAGGAATTTCATTCCGATATCCGACAAATGAATTATTAATATATTCATTAAAAAAAATGACTACTAAGTAAAAAATTCAATAATATTTAATGTTTTATCTTACTATTACATTCTTCATTAATGTTCATAGTTTTGACTAACCAATTGAAGATTAAAATTAATTAAAATATTGTCAAAATGCGTGTATAATATATATATATATATATATTATGAGATACATTTTATATAAATCTTAACATCTATTCTAATTAATAATTATTAATTATATAAAATAAATTACTTATTTAAAAGATATATTTACCATTATAAACTGCAACGATTGTAAAGTATATATAAAAAGTTAACATGAGAAATCCATTTCTATAGAAATTCATTTTAAATGTAGATAAATAAAACTAGTATGATACACGAGTACACACAAAGAAGGCAATAATGTATAATGGGTACTTGTATATATAATTATATACTAAATAATTGTTACCTACTATTTATTTTTCAAGATAAACTAACATGTTCAATTCAGTTGTATAATTTACGATAAAGTAATGGTGTATTAGAAAATATATTTATTTGAACACTTAACAAAATTAACAAATCGCTACAGATAGCTAAATTACCTACACAAGTTTCTTAGCCATGAACAACATGAAGTATATGCAAAATCATTATTTATTCAACTTTACTTTGAGTCAATGCGAAATACACATATTTTGTAAACTTACGGGGTAAGGGATGATTGTAACAATAATTAAATTATGCAAAATTATAGGACGATTAATATTGTACAATACATTTTATAGTCTGTGAAAAGCGAAGTTTTTATATTTATGATAACTGAAAACATATTTATGGTGTAAATTATGGTCCAATAACCACAAGTAGGGTGTACCTTCAGTAGTAAATTATATTTGGTCGGTACATTATAATTAGATCATTTTTTGAATTTATCGAAAGTAATTATTCGGGAGAAGAAAAATTTTCAAAAAATGATGAAAAATCGCAAAATAACAGTTTCCGGTAATTTAAAATATTATATTTCGTTTGTTTTCATTTAAGTTGCTGGGCTGCGTGCTAACGGACTTTCTAAAAATGATTTCGCAAACAAACTGTGTGGAGTATATGTAAATTTTGTGTAATACTTTTAAAAGTCTGCAGTGACTTTTTCGCTTAGAAATATTCGTACAATTATCACAACTAAGTTATAATTTTAGAAGAAGATATCAAATAATTGATGCTATCATGAGTCCTATTTTAAATAACTCAAAATGTTTTCTGCCAAAAAATAATATCTGCCAGAAATTAACAAAAAAACGGTGAAATTAACGAAAATCGTAATTTAGATAAAATGGATTTAAACTTTTTTTTCAAATAATAATTATAATCAACCACTTTTTTCTCCGATGACCGAGGGTACGAATGAGGAACGTCAAATACCGGCGTTCCCGTATTTTTTTACATTTGTTGGCTTCATTAATAACAATTTAGTAATTATCAACAATATTTCACGTGAAACTTTGAATTTCTGTAGAAATAATTCATCTATTGCAATAAATGAAAAGGGTTGAGTGTTTAGTATTAATAGAAGCAAAATTATTACTACGATTATGCATTATGTTTTCATTACACATTGTCGTCTTATTTTCTACCTTGAAATTAAATAATAATTGTCATATTTAAGTCTAAAAGTTAATTACCTACACTAGTTTCTTTGCTACCAACAACATGAAATATAAGCAAATCATTTATTTGCTTAAGTTTAATAAGCGAAATTGCGAAAAACATATGTTTCGAAAATCTACGTGGCAAAGAAATACGTGTTCAAATCATAAAATTATTGAAGAACATACTAAAATTTTAATTTTACATTAATTACATTTAATATTCTGTAAAAAGCGAAATTTTTATTTTTATGATAACTACAAAATTTTTTTGGTAGAAATTATGGACCAATAACCACAACTAGAGCATTCATTCAGTAGTAAATTGTTCTCTATTGCGTGCGAACGGACTTTCTTAGTCTTTTCTCACAAACGAACTGTATAGAGTATGTGTAACATCCCTACATGGGTGAGAAGATTTCAAGATTGACTGTCAGTGATTTTAATGTGTCTTATTCTAAGGGAATTGTCCTTCGGAGAATCTTATTGTGAATGTTCTTTGATTAGCTCATAGTTTTTTTACGTTTATTTTCATATGTCTTAATATTATTATGTTTGGTATTGTAGAATATAATTCTTACGGTTTTTATAATACAAGCTTGTAAAAGGATTGTTGTTAATTTTTGTGAACCCTAAAGGTATTCAGACTTGCTCGAGTTTATTCATTGTACATATTTATAATAAATTCCTTAAACACGGTGTTTTCTGATTCCTAAAGTCTTCCAAAAAAAGTGGATTATTAATTTTGGTCATTGATTTGTTACAAATTATTTGTTGATATATGCTCAATGCTCATATCATAACAAAACCTTCAATACGATATTTTGAAAAGAAAAAGTCAATTTATTTTAAAAGACATTCGAACTTTATCATTTTACATTGATTTTTGATATTTCCGTTTTTAAAGGTCTGAAGTGACTTGTTCGCATTAAAATATTCGTACAATTATCATAACTGGGTTATGATTTTAGAAGAAGAAATCAAATAATTGGTACATTCATGAGTCCTTTTTTAAATATCTCGAAATGTTTTCCGCCAAAAAATAATATCTGCCAGAAAATAACAGAAAAACGACGAAATTAACGAAAATCGTAATTTAAATGAAATTGATTTAAACTTTTTAGATTCTGATCGAAGCGAAGAATGTATTGATTCTACAAAGATGTTTTTTTTTATTATCTATGAAAACCTTTTTTTGTATAGAAATAATGGTCCGATTACCACACATAGGGAACTTTTTTATACCATTGTCATCTAGTCGATACTATATCAAGCTAATTTTTTGAATTTCCCAAAAGATTTTCCTTTAGAAGCGGAAAATTGGCAATTTTATATAGGTTTTTTATTATATGATTTTTCTGATGTATAAAAATATTTTTTCGGGTAGAAATATTGGTCCAATTACCAAAAATAAGGTATACTTTCTATACCAAATTTCATCTAGTTGGTACTTTATTTAGCTCATTTTTCGAATTTCCTCAAAGTTTTTCCATGGAAAGGAATGATAACTCGTTGAATATTGATCGTTGGGATTTGAAATTTATTTTACATATTTACATATGTAATTTATATTCGTGGTAAATTTTGAAATGGATTATTAGTATAAAATATTGCAATACCTTAAGATACGCTCAGAATCGTATTTTCTAATGCAATATTATAACATTCAAATCGTAATAATTATAATGAACCACTAATTTTTCCGAGGACCGAAGGGACATAGGAGGAATGTCCACAATCGGCCTTCCTGTATTTTTTCAAATAATAATTCCTCTTTGTATATAAGTTCGCATTGTTGCTGACATGGAATAGCTTAATAATTGTGCTGCTAATTTAACGCGCATTTTTTGAAAAAATTTGGATAAATGTGTGCATCTATTAGTTTGATGAGGGACTTTTTTAATTTTGTTTGTCTTACTCATTTTTTTTTTATATCATCAAATGAAATTTTAATTTATTGTCATTTATAAAACAGGCTTTAATTAAATTATTTCTAATACTTTTAAGGTTTACGGTCACATTATGCGACCCGAACGGCTGCTCCAATTTTTGCAAAGTAGGCATAAATTCTTAACCGCCCGATCCCAGTACGTATGACAAGTGGGGAGGCGCAATATACAACACGAGAATAATATAAACAAATAAATACGAGAGTCGACTTATTATCGTCATTGCGCGAGGTTCAAATTATAATTTTATACTTAAATTATTTTATATTTTATTTAAATAATTGTTGTCTGTGCGCGTCGTCTCCACCTGTCATTCGGATTTCCATTGGTCAATCGCTTGGATCCATATATCAGGTGTATAATTTATATATATATAATTACGTAGGTGTTTCGTTGCTAAATATATATATATTCCATTGTGTTGCTAAATTGAGAGTTTACTTATTTAAACTGAGATTAAATACGAGGCTTGGGAGTCTCTGTGGGGCTATATAAATTAATTAGAGGACTTTAGATTTCCTAGTACAGAGATAGCTTAGCCAACTATATCCTTAGGATTCCACTAGTCAAATCTATCGATGAACGGTCACTAGACGACTAGTAACGTTACATAAGTAAATGTGGAACGTCAAATAAAGAAATTATTTTGTTATTGTTAATGAAAAAATGGCTTATCTTCTGAAATATTTAAGGATTTTAAAGTACTTTGATTATTTGTGCCTTGATCACACACTATAATTTTTGGCCATAATCTAACCTCGAATAATTTTTGAAGAACATCAATAACTAATTTTTGTAATATTATTTTGTTAACTCCAGAATGAGCGAGAAAATAGGCAATTGGAAATTTCCAATGTGAATAAATACCTCGAGCCATAAATACTAAATTATAGTTAGCACTTTTATTAGACCTACCATAATGACCTAAGTCTTCAAAACCTTTAATGAAATCAAATTCTTTGGACTTTTTAAAAACTCTTTTATATACATTTCATCAAAACAAACAGTGCACGCTTTTTCTTTATATTCGGATGACTCAAATTTTTTTTGAAAATGACTAAAAAAAAATTTGCTAAAACCCGGTAAGAATTTGGATTGACAAATCCAGTGACGAATAGTTGATGGTCCTGGTAAATTAACTTTTTGTGTACGTAAAAATTTATATGTCGTTGAAAATATATAATATAAATTAAAAGCTAAATTTTTTTCAATTAATGTCCATGATTGACGCTTATCTTTTAGTTGCATTGTCACAATTGCTTTAGAATTTACTGATGCAAAATTATGAGTATTTACTAAATTTTTAAAATTATTATGTAAGTTAAAACTATTATCTCTTTTCCTTTAATTTTCTAATGCGAGTAATTTTATTATGAATTATTTTGTTTTTTCGTTTTAATTTTTGTTTTAAATTTAATTTTCTAAGTGTGTCTAATTGAATTGAATCACATTTATTTTTTAAATATGAACTTGGCATTTGTATTATACTATTTATTTTATTTTTTTGAGGAGTCAAAATTATAGAAGAGGGACTAGAGAAAACTAATTCTACTGTACCTGATTTTGTCTATGAATATATTTTAGTTGGAGTTGATATTGAAATATATCCTTGTTCAGATTTATCATTTTGATCAAAACCTAATGACGTAGATGGCTGTTCATTAGATTTATATTTGTAGGGGATAGCAGTGTGTATTAATTGATTTTTATTTAAGAAATTTGTGAAGCTCTCTGGTGGAAAATGTTCTTGACAAATGTACCTATTATAAAGTTTTTCTTGTTCCATGAAAAATAAACTTGTATTTCCTGCAAAGGTAAATAAATTCAACAATTTAACATCTCCAAATAGTACTGTATATTTTTATTTTTATATATTGTTATTACGTAAATAGTATGAGGGGGGGTAATAGTTAGAGGGGTTACGTATTTTTTTAAACGTTATTACCTTCCTCTTGGTAGTCAGATAGTTTCGGGGTAGTGAGTCTGTGAGTTAGGAGTCAAAGGTTGATATATGGTAATACCTAATTATTTGTAATATAATTTATATAAATATGTATATATTATGTATGTTTACGGATCACATATTCCGCTCGTATTAAAATTTGATATATGTATTAATATAAATTATTTTAATTATATAAAACTACGGATCACGTATTCCGCTTGTATTTAAAATTAATGTGTTATGTATCGATATTAATATTGTTTTAATTATATAAAAATACGGATCGCATATTCCGCTTGTATTTAAAATTAGTATAATAACAATCTTTTCTTTTGATTTAAATAATATAAGTGTGTTTCTTATTATTATTTACCTTACCTGACTGTTGCCCTCTGAATTTATTGCTTCAGCGAGTTCCCAGCACAATTAATAAAACAAATAATTTAAATAAATAATTCAAGAGAACACTTGTTGTTAAATGACAACGCTTTGTATAACGAAATAAAAATACTTGGTCGAGTAAGCTTGCAATAATGTTAGTAGTATGTTTTAGCCGGTTCTAGCACCGCCACCGCCACCGGTACCGCTACTCATACATATACATGCCCCGCCACTCTATGCCTGGACTATACACGCCCCGCCACTCCATGCCTGGCCAATACACACCCCGCTACTTCATGCCTAGTCAATACGTGCCCCCGCTACACTTTGCTT
>CM023357.1:2609511-2621050 GCA_013282895.1 Eriosoma lanigerum | reverse complement strand
CAAGTCCCTAAGATCAAAACTCAATTAGTTATCACGAAATTATAAAAATTAAAATAACAGAAACCGTAATTTTGCCTATTTTCCACCATTTTTTAGTAGTTTTTTCTATTCCCAAGGAAAAACTTTTAACTAATTCGAAAAATGAGCTAAATAAAGTGCCAACTAGACACGATTTTCTACCGAAATCATATCTGTGGTCATTATACTTGTGGTAATCGGACCATTATTTCTACCCGAAAAAATGTCTCATACATAAAAAAAAAAAACATCTTTGTTAAACCAATACATTCTTCGCTTTGCTCAGAATTTAAAATAAAATTTACTGATTAACCATAACGTTGTATAATTAAAATCGGACATGAAATTTCTAAACGTCTTTAGAATGATGTCTAGGATGTCTTTAGCAGAAATAATGTATAAAAGTGTTATGTTTTTTTTAATACTGTTATGTCTATATTTTGAAAACCAAAACAATATTATAAAAAACTGTAAACTTAATTAATACCTTTTTTGTTAATAGACTTAAAATATACTTTTTATAAACTTACCTTCTATTAGTTCTATACTTTTCATTTTTTCTTTAGGTTCTAAAATGTAAAAAATATTTATTATATTTCATTAGGTTATGTATATTTGTTAGGCTTATTCCTATGTTTATTATTAGTACATTTAATAGTAACAAAATTAGATAGAAATAGTAGACGTGAATGGGAGATTAATGCACCTAAATAAGAGGTAGCACCAGTTGAAAATATAATTGAAGTTTTAGAAGCGTGATTTAAAATATTAAAGGCCATCAAAACATGCAAAAACGTACGTAACCGGCATGTTGAATACACTTTTAATAATCAGAATAAAAAATTTAATGAAAAATCATCGTCGCTAGTTTTAGGTAATAATACAGGTTGTTATATTTATCAAGCAGTACACACCATATATAAATGTCCAGTATTTATTGCGTTATCGATTCCGGAAAAAAACAAAAAGAATATCCGAATTAAAGTTCTGCAAATTGCGTTTACGGCATCACCCGCCTAAAAGATGCAACGGAAAAAATTGTTTCACGTATTCAAAACCTCATAATACCATATTACATTTAGATAATCGTGCGAAAATACGAAAATTAAAAACTGATGGACAGACCAAAAATCAGGAAACAACAGCAGTCAGCGCGCATGTAGCAGTTGGGTCGGGCCATCAGGTACTATTGTCGACAGCAGAAGTGTATATTATGCAAAATGAGAGCAGCGAGTCGAGTATCGGACGCGCACTGTTAGATTCAGGTTCGCAATGGAATTTTATAACCGAAAATATAGCGCAAATATTGAACTTTTATATATATTATCAAGTTTTAGAACGCACAAATTTGTAATAAAAGCCGATAACAAAAAATGTACCGCCAAGTGTTAGTGTCAAAAAGTGATATCGATAAAGAGCGAATATTATGGCGCGTGGACCCTGCCCTGCCAATACAAATTTATCGATAAGTCACGTTAACCTACGGAACAGTACCAGTGTCATTTTTGGTAACAGGACGTCCAAAAAAAATATCCGAGCAAGAATTGTCATATGAAAAAGTGTGTCAGGCAATTAAGTATGATATTTACATGGACGATTTCTTAAGCAGCGCGGAAACGATTTTAAAAGCGAAAAAATTACGCGACGAAGTTATTTTAATTATGGATAAGGCAGGCATGAATTTAAGAAAATGGTTATTAAATGAGCCAAATTTAGTTAGCGACATTTCAGAAGAAGTAAGCACAAATGAATGTATATTCGAAGGAGACGCGAAAAAACTCGGATTGTATTAAAATGCAAGTGAAGACGTATTACGCTATAAGGTAAAAGAATATGATGATACTAGTACGATAAGAAAAAGACATTTTTTAGCATATACTACCGCAATATTCGACCCCCTGGGATTGGTGGGACCAATTATAGTACAAGCGAAATTAATGATACAGACTTTATGGCAAATACATCTTGGTTAGGACGACCCATTACCGTACAACATACGCCTAGAATAGTAAAAATATCAAAAAAGTTTACAGAGTTAAATGAACTTGCCGTACTGCGAAATGTCGGTAGTAATAAAAACTGGTAAATACATAAATTCATGGATTTGCGGACGCAAGTATAAAATGTTATGGTGCGTGTAAATTATTACGTAGTATGGATGAGGACGGAGAACACATGTCGAAATTAATATGCGCAAAGTCAAGGATTGCACCACTTAAAGTCATATCACTGCCGAGGTTGGAGCTATGCGCGGCACTTTTATTGGCCCTTTTAGCGAGCCGTATCATTCCGAAATTAAAATTAAATATTACGAAAAAATATTTCTGGTCCGATTCAAAAATAGTATTGACATGCGTCTTTATCGATGAAATGGAAAACGTTCGTGGCACACCGTATCGCAGAAATACAAAACCGTACTAACATAACAGAATGGTCATACTTTAAATCTGCATAAAACCCGGCTGATATTCTATCAAGGGGATATGAAGCCGCCCAAATATCATATCGGATAACTTTATATCGAAAGTTATGGTGGAATGGACCGGAGTGGTTAGAAAAAGATATTGGCAGATGGCCGATAATAGAGAAAAACGGTCAGAACGAAAATATAGAAAACCTACCGGAATCAAGAACCAGCTAGAATCAGAACTAGCACTTGTGGCGACAGGCAAAAATATACTACTTGAAAGGTATTCATCTTTAAATAAAATATTACGAGTTTCGGGATATTGGTTGCAATTCAGTGACTATTTGGTAAAAAAAATCCAGTACAACCGGACCAATAAACGTGGACGATTTAAAACGCACAAATATAGGTATTATTCAAAATCAATTTTTTCGACATAAAATAGAAAACTTAAAAAATAATAAACCTATAAGAAGTAAAATTGACCGGCTGAGACCATTTATGGACAAACAAGGTATCTTAAGAGTAGGAGGCAGATTAAAAAATGCTAATACGATGGAGGTTTGCCAACGGCAGCCTATAATTTTGCCTGGTGACAGCATTTCCCCAAATTATTTTTTCAACATGAACATATCATATTTATGCACGGAAGTCCTTTGGCGATAATAGCATTAGTACGACTATATTATTGGCCGTTAAAAGCACGAAAAATCACCCGATTGACGGTTCACAAATGTGTAACTTGTTTCAAGCAAAAACCGGTGTTTGTTCAGCCAACAATAGGCGATCTACCTCGAGAACGGCTCGAACCAACGTGTCCTTTTAAAATTAGTGGGATCAACTTCGTCGGTCTATTGATGATTAAGGACAGTTTAAAAGAAACGAACGTCGATAACGAAATGTTATGTATGTATTTTCGTGTGCTTTGCAACCAAGACCATTCATATAGTTAGTTATCGACCTGATCACAAAAGCATTTTTAAACACCTTAAATAGATTTTTTGACAGACAAGGTAAAAGCTCGATAATCTATTTAGACAATACCATCAACTTCGTGGGTGCGAACAGGTATTTAAAAGAAATCTGTAATTTATTTCAATCTACAGAATACAATAGTGACATACAAAATCAAACAGCAAGGCACTGCGTTGAATGGAAGTTCATTCCTCCTCAATCACTACACTTTTGGTTGGCTCTGGGAAGCCGCAGTAAAGTCAATGAAAGATCTAATAAGTACCTAATACTCGTTAGGCAAATCACGTCTGACGTTTGAAGAATACTGGACTACTCCTACGGGTGCATGTTAACAAAATACACATTGATTCGGCTTTCATAGTGAAACCACGTCTTATAATTGGTCCATTTTGAATTGCCGCCCAAAATACTTTTCTCGTCATTTACCGTGATAACAGGGTAAATTATAAAATTAGATATTATTATTATTATTGTTTTATTATTCATGAGTATCTAAATTTCACAATTTATAATATAATTAATTGTATAATTATTATAATATCAAACAGTAAGTACAACAATTGTCATTTACCAATATTATATATAAATAAATATACAAGTATGAACCGATATAATGATTAATAAAGTAAGGGAAGAAAATTATATTATTATATTTCTTTCTTTTAACAACATTAAACATTATTTTAATACAGAATGATATCATTAAACTCAGATCCAGAATAATTAAGATAAATGGGTAATTATTTATGGTAATATATTTATGCGGTAATTAATTTATTATTATTAGTATCATAATTAAAAAATTAAAAATTAAAAATTATTTGGTCTAAAAACATTGATAGATTTTATATCTGTAGTCTCGAAAACCAATTAATGTCCATTTCCATGAGAACTTGCATTTTGTTGGTTTCTATTAACATTCATTTGTAAATTTCTTTTTCTTTTTACTTTGTTTACTTTTTCTCCAGATGCATATAAGATATTTATTAACACATAATAATTTACTTACATATATAAAGATTATACTTGATTATTACTTTATTAGTATATGAATTTAATAACAAAAAACAAAAAACAAAAAACAAAATTATTTATTATAATTTATACACTTAAAATAAAATAATATAATATTATTTATATATAATTAGGTATTATCATTGCTTATAGAATAGACAAATAGCCCATGGCAAAGGTAAATTTGGCTATTAATATTATATTTATACGGGTTGCCGAGAGGTGGCGTTGTATCAATTGACAAATAATTAATTTTATTTTTCCTACAATCGCAAATAATATTAGTATTTCAATTTTCAACAAACAATGTAACTTTTGATACTACGGCTGTATGCCTATATATTATATGTGTCGCGAGGCGCGAAGCAGCATGTTATCTGAAACCGGTTTGTGTCTGTCTAATTACCTATATTAATAAATAATAATAATAATAAATCAATTACCAACATCTCGTCCTAATACCAGCTTTAATACGAAAATTTGACGAAATTCTATATTGGCCGTTTCATGAGAGTCATGTATAGCAAATTTCTTATTTTATTTACACATTGTTGTTTATGTTTATGTGTATATCCAATTTGTACAAAACATAATATATTGTGAACTTTTCTAATTATTATGATTTTCTGAGGAAGTTTAGACGAAAAATACTTCTAAACAAATTTAAAGTAAACAAGTTCATAGGGAAGGACAAATCAGGGAGAACTCCCTCTTAGATTTGTGGAGGGTATATATTTATAAATCATAATGCAAATTAAAAATTGTATTGTGTAGAGTTAAATTTAATAATATGTCATTGATGTTTCTTTTATATATTTTTAATTTTATTTTTAGTGATAGTTTATATTTTAATATTATTTAACATATTATGACTTCCGTACGAGTGTATTTTATATAATAAAAATATCATTATGTAAAACAAAAACAAAAAATTATTAGTTTTTCTAAACATTTTCGTAACTAATCTTTTTTTCAGAATAAACTTTATTAGTTTATGTAGTTAACGGTTCAAGGTTTGGTCCTGTAGATGGATAGTTAAAGTTGCAATATTCGTCAACATTCTGTGTATCTATGTGATTATAATAAAAAATACATATTAATAAAATTATATTTAATTACTTCATTGATTGTTTCTTGTAATTAATAGTATTATAAGTAAACTATTGACATTATATTTGATGTAATTACAAATGGATAATAAATAATAATGAAAATGGTATTTATGAAATAAATTTAGAGAGTCAAGTATTTTCAAATCGAGCAAATTAATTAAGGTACCATATGGGATTTATTTAGTAAAAATTTATAGTATGGTTTTTTTATTAGCGAATAATGATTACGTAGATAGACTTAATGTATTTAAAAAACGAATTGACCAATTAACCTTGACTAATTAGACAATTTATATCAATTACCGCGCTTGCATCGCTCTTCGCTCAGTTAAACTCATACTTTTAATTTAACAACATACTCCCCTACCATTTAAAAATTTTTATAGTCTACGAAAATATTAATTATAAAATGTAATAATATATATTCTATTTATTTATATTTTGCATTATATACAGAATATGGACTGATTATTGAATCACACTATATTCCTATCTCTCTTGTATCTATTTTGTTATATAAGATAAATCACAGACTGTTTTTCAAATTAACAATTTGGCGATAAGTGTATATTTTGGGCAATGTAGATAAATGGTACCAATGTTTCGTTAATAAACTTTAAAGCGTATATAAATTTCTTTGGAATATCAATATGACTGATCCAATACAGTTATGAAATAAAGATTTTTGCAGAGCATGGAGTATTTGACAGGGATATGATTTTCGCCTCATATGCCATGTTCCGTGGGATGGTGGAGCGATACAGGCACGGTAATTGAGATTAATTAGTTAATTATTCAATCTTCATAAGGTTATTTGATCGATGAAGGACTTATATAATTATTAAATTTGTCGATTGATTAAGGTTATTAGGGTTAATTATTGAATAAATGATAATTGTGGTTAATAAGTCAATTATGTGAATTATGTGTATGAAGATTCTCGAAGAACATTCCTGGCGGGGGTAGAATTGGTTTAGAATCAGGCTTTTTACCATACTATGCATAATATACAAACCATCAGAAACATTAATGCTATTTGCGACATCTTTTAAAAATAAATGAACATATGAATCTAAAATAATAATCTATAATATAATAATGTTCACAACGTGTTACATTTAATCATATCATTGTCAATTATTTCATTGATTTTGTCTTCATAGAAATATGAATAAAAGTATATAAATAATTTCGAATAATATTTCGTTACGTTTTATTTAATTTCATATTAAATTTTGTTTTGATCTATTAATAATTTGTTCCTGGAATTTGCTCTTATCGTAAACTCTTAAGTATATATAGATCTTTAAACTCAAAACAAGTTTATAACTTTAATGTTTTTAATAAACTAAAAAAGGAACACAAACCAACCAATATTTCGTTTATACCTATTTTTATCTTAATATATATTTCTTGGTAATCCAGAATCCGAATAAAAAACATTTACCAAATTTAAAATTGTTCTGATATGTAAATATATATATATATATATGTATATATTAATACATAATGCATATATTACGTATATTATTAAAATAATTTTTTAATTTTTTTTTTTACGTTAAATGAACAATAATGTTATCTGTGTTCTTCTGTCATATTTTCTTATGTAACAAATATATTATTTGTAATAAAACTAATCGTCTGATTATTTATTTTATTTCATATTAAATTTTGTTTTGATCTATTTATACTTTGTTCCTGGAATTTGCTCCAAAATACACTTTATTATTATTTTGATTAATTCAACGTCACCTTAGTATTATATTTTACACGTAGTAAATTTATTTTTATTAGGTTATTTATATTGTGAACTTACTTTCTTTAATTGGCTTTTTATCTAATAACAGTGATAAATTATGATATTATTATTTTAGATTGAATGGAATAAATTGGTTTTATAATATGTTTTTTTTAAGTCTGCCGACACATTTTCAGGATAAAATAATGGTCCGATTACCATAAACAGGGTTTAAAATAGGTTAGAAATCACGTCTAGTTGGTTCCTTGTTTTGGTATAAACATGTCTTGGTAAAATTTTGAAACGAATTTGTTGATTTTCAGAGCTTTGAAATGTTTTCCAAAAATAATTTATATTACTTGAAATTTCGAGAATAACGTTTTAAAAATGTTATAGGAGCCTACTCATATACTTTTTAAATTCTTTACTAAATATTTTGAATATTGTAAATCACAATTTTTTTATACGTTTTTAAATTTATAACTATCAAAAAATGTTCTTAAAAATTGTTAAATTTATAACTAATTTGATATTTTTAACGAAAAACATAAAATTAGGTCTACATATAAGCCAACTATTATTACTTATATTATAACTAAATATTACACTGATTTGTTTAAATATTTATATTTATAAGAGGTATAACTTGTAAAGTTTTACTTGCAGGGACAAAATAATAATGTCTTTAGGATATCTTTTTTCGTCCATATTTTGTAAGTATCTATAAATAAAATATTTTATTAATTAACATTAATAATGAATTTAATGTTTTTTTTAAAAAATTGTTGATATTTCTTAAACGTGGGTAAATAAAATAATTTCTTTAAAAACGCATTTATACTAACTGTTTATATTTAATTCAGTGCTAATACTTGCTGAAAACGTTAAATATTAGTGTATAAATAGATTATCTTTAAATTTACGCAAAATCATCTTCATAATAATATAGATAATTATGATTATCAATACTATTATTATTATTATTATTAATTATTATTAATTAATTTATATTATTAATTATCATTCTAATATGTATTATTATTTTAATTCTAGTACATAAAACTTAAATAGTTTTTTATTTATTAGAAGTAAGTTTAATAATGTAACTTTAAAATACAATTTTTAATATTAATATATCGTTAACATATTTAAGTGGACTTACATAAACACTCTTAAATAATATATAAAAAAAAAATTAAGTCAAGAAAATTTTTATGTTTCACAAGTTTAATAAAACAATTTTCATTTATCTTACTTGTTTTTTCTTCATCATTAGAAGCTATTGGGAATATAAACATTAAAATTGAAGTACATATTTGAATAACATTTTTGAATTTATGTTCTTATAAATATTCATAAATAAATACATATCATATTACAAATACTAATTTGGAAAAACTAAAGGTGAGGAATTAAAAATTGTTGCTAACATGAGAGAAGAAATTACCACACCTTGAGGAACGTTGGACGAAACAGAAAAGAATAATTGATTGAAATAAAATAAAAAACGATTAAATTTAAACAGCATATTATATTACATGTGTATAGGTTATAGGTATTATTTTTCTAAGAAAAAATATATCATAAAGAAAAAACCACTTGAGTCATAAAAATAATATTTTTAAATAAGTTTATAATATTTACTTGTGTGTTGACAAAATATGGTATGCTGTGGGACTGAATCTGTAAAGGATATAACAATCGATTTTTTTAGCATTATTCATATATTTTTCTATTAGTTAAAAATTTAATCCGTATATTACATTCATTTTACACAGTCACAATTGAAATATAAATGTATTTAATTTGATAATATGGAATAATAAATTGGTATGTTTATATTATTTTATTCAACAAATCTGTAAAACCTATGGTTATAATTAATTACCACAACGTATATAATTACAAAAAGTTACGTCAGTGATAATTTGCATATTTATCATTACAAATTATAATTAATAAAAAAAAGATAATGTGTAAACGTTTTTATTGATTACTAGCCATAATTCTTAATTTTCAAGCCAGTTATTATAGTTATAATAATTTTCATACGCATAATGACTAATAACCACTCTGTAATCAACATTATAATTCATTCATCCTTTACCAGGATTGATTTTCTATAACCTAATAGGATTAGTGTGGATCAGAGAGCATATTGTGATCTCATAGTACAAGGACGAAAAATTCCCCGGGGAGACAAGTGAAATATTTACCAATTGACATCTTAATAAATTTTTGCACGCAAAACCGTAGTAAACAGTCATCATATTAATCTATTGGCGATCATCGTAAGAAAATTAAGTATCATATAATTTATCGGATGCTTAGAGAATAGCGAAACTAGAAAATTATTAGTAATAATATTATTATATGATATAATTTTTAACCACTTACCATAAAGAATTTTTTTATACAAATGTACTTTGTAGGAATTTATAATTTCTAGTAAAATTGTTTACAATTTATAACTTTGAATTATTCATATTCTACTCAATACAATGAGTTTAAAACATTGATGACATTTTTTTTATTCATAAGAAACATAAAAATATATGTCTAAAAATATTGTTTCTGGTTGCATGTAAAAAATCTTTGTTAAATCTATTTAGTAAACCAGAATAAAATTATAAAAGACTGTAAACAGTACGTTTTAACGTTATTAAAATTGAAATGTCATTATTATAAACTTACGATCCTTTAGTTCTATGATGTAATTTCTCACTTTAATTTCCAAAGGTTTAACAAATATTTAAAATATTTCAATAACAATATATGAAATAAATTATAGTATAATATTAAAAGTGACTTCTGTACTTTTATATCTATGATGAATTACTTTTAAAATAGCGATCAACATGGTTATTTTTAAGTGTAATGTTCATTGTTAAATTCACAAAAAAATTTCTATTAAGAATATGGTTTTCATAAATGATCCCTATGACTTGGTATTTTCTCATTTAATGTTATATTTTTCAAAGCAAAAAATGTATTGGTTTTACAATGATTATTATTATTTTTTTGTATGTCTCAAGACCCTTTTTTTGTTCAGGGATATTGGTCCGAAGAAGACCATAAGTACAGTATGCTTTCGGTTAATAATTGCATCACATTCATACTTTATTTATCTAAATTTTCGAATATCCCTAAAATTTCCTTGTGAGAAAAAAACTATCAAAATATGGCGAAATATCAGACAAATTACGGTTTCCTTTAATTTGATTTTAAATAATTTAGGATAACTAATTTAGTTTTAAACACGGAGTCTTGTGAGTTTCTTTAAATTATCAGATAGAAGTTTTTCATATGAGAAAAAATGATTGGTTGATTTTCTGACAAATTAACTGAGTAATATATTTCATTCCACTAAAGTTTTGAATAAATAAAGTTATAACATACGTGTACAGTTTAATTGTTGAACTGATACTTTATCTTTTTTACTTTGACTATCTAAAAACATAGTAATTGACAAATATAGATATTTATAAAGTAATACTTTATTTTAATCATAAATATGTTTATAAGTAATAGCACATATTTAATTTTTATTAGATTTGTTAATTTACACAAAAATATTAAATTAACTGATTATCTGTAATGTTGTAACCGAAATCGCACATAAAATTTCTAAACGTTCTAATGGGTTATCATTAGCAGAAAATAATGTAAACAACAGTGTTTTGTTATTTCTAATACTGTAATATCTATATTTTGAAAATCAAAGTAATATTATAAAAAACTGAAAACTTAATTAATACCTTTTTATGTTATTACATTTAAAATATACTTATTGTAAACTTACCATCTATTAGTTCGACACCTTTCATTTTTTCTTTAAGTTCCAAAAATGTAAAAATTATTAAAATATTTTAATAAATAACAATGTATTTTTATGGCTAATTTCTGTAATTATATAACTTTGAAAAACACAATTTTAAAATCTATATCTATTATTTTAATTAAAAGGGTAATATTCTTCGTTTGATTTACGATAAACATATTAATTTATTATAACTATTATTAAAAATATTTGTCAAATATATTTTGAAAACCAAAACAATATTAAAAAAAACTGTAAACTTTTTTAATACATTTTTATGTTAACAAAATTGAAATGTACTTATTGTTAACTTACCATCTTTCAGTTCTATACTTTCCATTCTTTCTTTATATTTCAAAAAATATACCAAATATTTATAATATTTCAATAATATTATATTAAATAAAGTACTGTATTTTATTATGAGTAACTTCTGTTACTTTTATAATTGT
>CM023357.1:2447239-2597973 GCA_013282895.1 Eriosoma lanigerum | reverse complement strand
AAATTGTAATAATTATGCAAGTATTAATTATAATGAACCACTAATTTAGTTAGATTCACAAAAAAAATTCTTTTAAGATTATGGTTTTCAAAAATGATTCCTATGGCTTGATATTTTTTTAATTAATGTTAAATTTTGAGCAAAGCAAAACATGTATTTATTTTACATTGATTACTTTTTTTTTTATATCTCAAGACCCTTTTTTGTGTAGGTATGGTCAATGGTTCGACGATCATAAGTACAGTATGCTTTCGGTTGAAATTTGCATCTAATTAATACTTTACTTCGCTAATTTTACGAATTTCTCAGAAATTTTTCCTTGTGAGAAATAAAATGTAACAAAATATGATGAAATTTAAAAAAAATACGGTTTTCTTGAATTTGATTTTAAATAATATGTGAATACTAATTTAGTATTAAACGCGGAGTCTTGTGAGTTTCTTTAATTGATTAGATAGAAGTTATTCATATTAGTAAAATTAATTGGGTTCAGTAGCGTTGGCAAGGGGGGGGGGGCTAAAGGGGCTATAGCCCACTCCCATTAGCCGTATCTTTCATATTTTTGAAGTATAAATATAAATATAGAATTTATTAGTTTTCATTGTTTAAGTAGTACCTTAATAAAGTATTACAAAAATAATATGGATTATAGATTATAATATTGTAATTTATTAACGTTTCATTTAAATAAACATAAATATTTTATATAATCACAAGTAAAAGAATCATTAACTGGCATTAAACAAAAATTAATATTTTTTTCTGTATTATTAATTTATAAAATATATAATAATTTGAAATAAAGATCAAATTAAATTTGAATGAAAGTTCAAAATCATTAAAAAAATGTTAAGTCAAACATTTTGTATGAGAAGTGTAATTAATTAGTTTAATAAAAATTATTAACAGTAGTATCTACATACCATTACAGACTAAAGTAAACTTGATACACTGATTACTTTTTTTATATTCTATAAAAAAATAAGTTAAACACTTATAACAAATATAAATTACTTTATAATATATATTTATTATATTATGAACAATACTATTATTATATTAAAGTTAAATTTAGTATTATTTGTGGGAAATAGATAAGCGTAAAATAAGTATTTAAAAACGTACATAAAAAAATGATATTACTCGTATATTACATTAATATGAATAAATAAAATATATACGTAAAAATGTATAAGTCAGGGAAAAAAGGTGTTTTTCCTAACCTAACTTGTAGAATGAATGATTTTTATCTGCTAGAAGTAGCAGTTACATAGCAGTTCATAGAAGAAATCTTTGGAAAGGGGAAAAATATGAATTTCCTTTGTATCAGACTCTCCATGTTTGTGTAGGCAGACCCCTAACAATAAAATAACTTTCCTCCGTATTACAGTTTTTATGTTCCCTGTAAACAACGGCGATATTTGCAATATTTTCTGAGAAAGAAATAAAATACAGGAATGGAAGTTAAGTCAATTGACATATATATGTAAATAATTAGAATTAATAGTTTTAAAACATTTTATTATCTTAGTTAGTCTAAGAAACTCTGGTGAGTTAACTTTTAGTTTAGTTACTTTATATTTTATAAATATTATTAATCAAATAAATAAATAAATAAATATATATATATATGTATAATATATTATATTTTTATATATATAAAAATGTATATAGAGACACACATGCACATTGTAGACACATGATAAATTGGTAAAGTGCTACAGGAGTATTAATTAAAAAAAGTAACATTCAATAAATAAACATTTAAAACAAACAAAATATTAGAATTATAATTTGTACTTAAATATCTGAATGTAGTGACACAGGATAAAATAAAATATAAACCAAATTCAATTTTTAGTATTAAAAAAAATAGTCCATTGAATTTATTAATATGTAAATACAAATATGTTTACTTAAATATTTTAAAAAATTAACTCAATTATTGTTTAATTCATACGTAAAAAGAAATGTGAAGCTGCTAGTAAAATTAATTTAATAATGGCTTATGACTATTCTTAATTTTTTAACTCGTTAATGTCCAGGATTGCATAGTAATATATGAAACATAATTCCTAACATCTAAGGCTATGGATATTTTAGTAAAATATAGATGAATTTCCAAGGAAAGGAAGGTGCGATAATGTGGAACCTAATTAATATTTTTAAATGTATCAGAGCAAAGTTAAGTTAAGCTAAGTTAAGAAATTAAATGTAATAATTGAGGGTTAAAGTACAGAAAAAAAAATTTTAAAAAATATCTGCATATTATATGTAGTTTTATCTATACGTAATATAATGTGAAACAAATTATTAGCATACATCAGCGCGAGTGTAATATGTGAATATTAAATATTTAATACAAATAAATAATTTAATATAACAAATTATACGTCTATTGTAAACAATAATATATAATACTACCTCTCAGACTGATAGTTGAATACAAGTTATAAATGATGATAGAGAAACATATGATTAAAACCCAAAAAAATTATTATTATAACGATGCTATAAACAAAAATATTAAACGACGTACCTCCACAAGCATATTTTAATATTTCTTAATACTGTAATGACGTGCACAATTTGAAACAAAAAAATATATGTAATATGATTCAAAAAAATATACAAAAGTAGATGCACACGTTGCGCACAGACGCTGACACCTACACCAGCGCCGACAAACACTCTTACTTAGAAAAATACCGTGAGAAGGCTAGCAGGCCTTTTCATGGAATTATAAGATAACTAATTTTTAACGGTTTTTTCCCCGCCAATTAATTACCAATGCCCATATTCAAAAATCTTTCCCTCGTCAGTACCACGTAACAACTAAAGCGAATAAGCTGGTCGGCGTCTTGCACAACGTGTGTGCTACAATATCATTGCAAGCTAAGTCGACCAAGTGTTTTTATTTCGTTTTACAAAACATTATCTTTTAACAATAAGTGTTCTCTTGATTTATTTATTTAAATTATTTATTTTATTAATTGTGCTGTGAACTCGCTGAAGCAAAGAATTCAGAGGGCAACAGTCAGGTAAGATACATAATAATAAGAGATACACTTATATTATTTAAAACAAAAGAAAAGATTATAATTATACTAATTTTAAATACAAGCGAAATACGTGATCCGTATTTTTTATATAATTTAAACTATATTAATATCGATACTTAACACATTAATTTTAAATACAAGCGGAATACGTGATCCGTACTTTTTATATAATTTAAACTATATTAATATCGATACTTAACACATTGATTTTAAATACAAGCGGAATACGTGATCCGTAGTTTTATATAATTAAAATAATTTATATTAATACATTTATCAAATTTTAACACGAGCGGAATACGTGATCCGTAAACATACATAACATATATATATTTATATAAATCATATTACAAATAATTAGGTATTACTATATTACCTATATATATCAACCTTTGACTTCTAACTCACAGACTCACTACCCCGAAACCCTCTGACCACCAAGAGGAAGGTAATAACGTTTAAAATACTACATAATATCCCATAACTATTCCCCCCCCTTATTTTTACGTTATTACAATACATAAAATAATTAATAATCAATTATGAAAAAAACCTTTATAAGAAATATGTAACAATAAAGCGAACGTTAATTTATTTACATAATAATATGTAGGTAATTAAATATTTTAATTATAAAAGCTACACATTTATTTGTGAAAAAATCAATTTATAATAATGATTAAAAGGCAACATCTAAAATTGCTACCATGTAACATAATTATTTAATCATATTTAAAAATGTAATTTTAAAATCAACCAATAATACAGATAATGAGTTACATTCCGATTTCCGATAACTAAATTATTTATATATTCTAAAAATAGATTAACTACAAAGTTAGAAATTCAATAATATTTAATGTTTTATCTTACTTTTACAATTTTCATTAAGGTTCATAGATTTGACTTACCAATTAAACATTAAAATTAATTATAATATTGTCGAAATGCGTGTATAATATGTATATCATGAGATATATTTTAAATAAATTTCAACATCTATTATAATTAATAATTATTAATTATATAAAAAAAAAATTGCTTATTAAAACGATATATTTACCATTATAAACTGAACTGATTGTAATGTATATATACAAAGTTAATATGAGAAATCCATTTTTACAGAAATTCATTTTAAATGTAGTTAAATTGAAATAGTATGCTGATACTCCAGTATACACACAATTAACAATGATATATAATGAGTACTCGTATATATTAATTTACACTAAATAATTGTTATTTACTATTTATTTTTCATGATACACTAACATGTTCAATTCAGTTGTATAATTTCATCAAACTACTTGTATATTTTAAAATATATTTATTTGAACACTTTACAAAATCGCTACAGAAAGCTAAATTATCTACACAAGTGTCTTCGCTACGAAAAACATGAAGTATAGGCTATTTCTTTATTTGTTCAAGTTTAATAAGCGTCAATGCGAAATATACATGTTTCGAAAACTTACGTGGCAGAAAATGATTGTGCAAATCATTAAATTATTTAAGAATATACATCAATTAAAATTACACAATACTTACATTTTATATTCTGTGAAAAGCGACGTCTAATTTTTCTGATAACTGAAGACACATTTTTGGTATAAATAATGGACTAATAACCATAAGTAGGGTACTCATTCAGTAGTAAATTATATTTGGTTAGTTCTTTAATTAGAACATTTTTCCAAAAAAGTTTTTTCTCGGGAGAAGAAAAAAATACTAAGAGTGGACGGACTATCGGCAAAATTACAGTTTCCGTCAATTTAACATAACATATTTCATCATAACTACATTAATTTTGAAAGTAGGAATTAAAAATGTATTTATGAGTATTCTCATAAAATGTACATATGCAATAAAATCATTGAACAAATTTGTTGATATTCTGACTAAATATAAAGTTTTGAACTTCATTCCAAATGTTTTAATATTACCTGCAAAATTGAGTTTAACGTTTTCAAAACTGTGTATGAGCCTAATCATATACTACGTAACCTATTAACACGATATTTAAAAAATAAAAAGTCAATTTCTTTTTATAGATCTTCAAACTTTATCATTTTACATTGATTTTTGAATTTTATGTTTTTAAAAGTCTTAAGACACTTTTTCGCGTAGTAATATCTGTATAATTATCACAACAAATGTTATGATTTCAGTAGAAAATTTTACATAATTAATACTTTAATTAACACGTTTTGTAAATGTCCCAAATTTTTTCTAGTATTTTTTAGTATATTATATTATATTGAATTTGATCAGAATTGTACTTTCTTATGCAAGAACATTGCATTCAAATCTTAATTATAATAAACCACTAATTTCTCCGATGACGGAAAGGATGAAGAAGGAACGTCAAATACCAACTTTCCCGATTTTTTTTCACTATAGTTCGCATTTTCTGATAGCTATTAAATAAAAAAATAAATAAATAAAATAAAAAAATACTACGTAATATACATTTTTGATTTTATGTAGCAACAAAAAATATAAAACAAATAATAAAAAATTATGTTTTACTTAATTTCATGCATTTTTTAATACAATATTTTTTATATTTTAATTTGAATATAAAATTGATTGTTTAAAATCGATATTGTTTATTTGTTATAATTTAGTTCAATGAACTACAAAATGAAAAAAAAAACTATAATACAATACTTCTATTGTAATATTTACTGTGCAAAACAATTATAATAATTATAATAATACACGTAAAAATAACGATCGATTACAATTTTTTTAGGGATTTTTTCATGACATTATAAAGATACATCCAACGAAAAGGTAGTAACTCATTTTGTCAATTATTCAGGAGGAGCAAAATAAAATTCAAAGCTAAATTGTTATTCTATTTTTTTTCTAATTTTAATATTATTTTATTATCACTTTAGGATAGATAAATATACAATCATTTTCGTGATGGATAAAGAAAAAAGTCCTTTATCAGAATACAGTGATAAAAGTCGTAACTCAAAAACGAAAATAATTGAGTTACTGCCTTTTTTATTAGATGCATGGATATAATATAAAATCCAAATGACTATTATTTCGTTTCAGGATAAACATTTATACATATTTGTTTTTACGATTCTATTAGAGAAATATTACTTCTTCAATATAACAAATGTTATATTGTTATAATGTCATTCATATTTTAATATTTTTTAACATGTTATGACTTCCATACGATTACTTTTTATAAATGTCCCAAAATTTATTCCATGTGAAAAGAAAATCTGCCAAAAAATGATGGAAAAACGGCAAAATTCATGAAAAACTTAATTTGAACAAAATTGATTTTAATTTTTCATGGTGACTAACGCAATTTTGAAAGTAGGTGCTAGAAATATTTTTGAGTTTTCTCATAGGTAGTTGACACACGCGGTAACTATTGAAATGGCTTTTCAGTATAGTATATTGTATTATATTTAGCTTCGAACAGAATGAAGTATATGCAAATTCTTTATTTGTGCAAGTTTATTATGCGTCAATGCAAAATACACATGTTTTGAAAACCTACGTGGCAATGTATGATTGTTCAATTCATTAAACTATTAAAGAATTAACAATAAGTTAAATTGTAAAATAATTACATTTTATATTATGTATCTTCTATCATCTTGGTACTTTATGTAGCTTTTTTTTAATTTTTAAGCGGATTGGTTATTTTTTGGCTAACTATAGAATTTTGAACTTTTTCCAAAAAGTTTAATATTACCTACAATTTTCGGCTTATCATTTTGAATATTTTATATAAGCCTAATAATATACTTCTTAATTTTATACTAAATATTCTGAAAATTGGAATTGTTAATTTTTTTTATAGGCTTTTTATTATTTTTTTTTTCTGATGTATTTAAAAATTTTTTCAGGTAAAAATAATAGTGAGTGAACGACAAATAGGGTACCCTTTACGTAGCAAATTTCATTTAGTTGGTACTTTATTTTGAATTTACTTTAAATGATATCGATTGGATTATGGATTTACGGATGATTTAATATGAGAGGATAGTTCAGTCAATTACAGTGCACATCATTATGTGTACAATTAAAAAAAATTAAATATTATAACTTTTGTATTTTTTTATTGTATATATAATTGTATTTTTAAATAATTTTATCAAACAATTAGTTAATAATACCAGGTAACCCTACATTTTATACGTTTAAAGTAAAAATTGAAGATCATTATAATATTGCAAACATATTACATATATATTTATTTTAGTCTTCATTACGTAATCACCTACGCAGTTAATCTATAAAAATAAAAATAGTTATATTAATAGAACAAATAATCGTAAAATTAAGTTTCGCTTATGAACGATGAGCACTAAGCAATATAAATGAAGCATACTATAGAACAAGGAAAAAAGAAAGAAATATAATTAAAAAAGAATGAATTAATTTAGGCCATTAAAAAACGGAAATGAATCCTAGTATAAAAATGGTTTTGGAAACGTACCTCCACTAAGTCTCAATTTTCCTAAATGTTCAGACGTTGTGAGTTGGAAAAAATATTATTTTTTAAAAGAAATTTTTCTGGCAGAAAATAGCATCCAATTTAATTTTTCGACACAAGTACCCAATTTCAAGGCTATCTAAAGCAATGGAGATAATTTCTCTAATGGCATGGCAAAGGAAAGAGCAAACAAGTTATTTAATTATTTTGCGATAAATTAAATAAACTGAGTTAATAATTAAAGAAAAGTAATTAACTTTAAATATAATAATGAAATTAAAAAAAAAAAAAAATATTGAAGAAGGTGGATAAGAGCTCCATTTGGAGACAGATGTAGATCGTAGAAAATTGGATCACTGTCAAAGGCTAAAATTTAATGTATTCAGAGCCTGAAACAAGGAAAAAATGAAGTTGTTGAGTGATTTATGAGAGCTTAAAATAATAATATTAAGAGCGAAAAAGATAGGTCAAATGTTTGCAGAAACTAAAGGGTAGGAGATGATAGAAAAAATGAATATTAAATGAATGGAGATCAAATTGCTCACTAAAATTGCTCTAAAACAAACCACAAAAAGAAAATCTTCACGAAAATATCGAGATGATACGATTTGCTACCGAAAGCAAACCCTACTTGCAATAATTGAACAATTATTTCTATCCGAAAAAATGTTTTCTTACATATATAAATAAAAAAAAAACATCTTTGTAGAAACAATAAATTTCTCGCTCCGCTTAGAATCTAAAATAACGGTACCTTAACAATATTAAGAATATTAGTACACAAAACTCGTAATAAATACAAATAATATCGTTATTTAAAATTTTGATGATGGATAGTTGAAATTCTATATGGATTATAAACATGAAATGTTGCATACTCGAACATAGAATTGAAGCAGTCTCAATGATCCGACAAAATCAGCACGCAATCACTATGTATTTCTAATATCTGGAATCGTTTACCAAGGTTTCTTTTTAGACTGAGAATTCTATTATAGTCCATGCCAGTATTTGTTAACGGTTTGATTTGCTAAACTCTCTATTACAAAAAAAAAAAAAAACTATGGTCTGGTACAGAAACACACTGGGTCCACAAAGGAATATTTTTGAGAATTTGGAAGGTCAAACTTTGTAAGATGTGCGACAACTGTGACTTATTCATTTTCGTTAATAAAATAATTTAAATGACGAAGATTTTTTGTACGACGTAAACCTTTCATTACAATACGATATATCATGAATAAAAGATTTTTTGAACGTTATAAATAAAAGCCGATAATGCATAAGTTCGTTAACTACCATCAAACATTATTCTTTATAGAGTCAATGAACTGCAACGCTACATCGTTCGCCCTCGTTCCCTAAGGTTATACGGTGTTCGTCAATGTGATATATTAAATCCTATCCAGTTAAGGATCAGTCGATTGGCTATTTCCTACTACACTAACCGGCCTTTTGAACCGGGTCGTTAGACCGATATAAAACAAAGGTTTCTTATTTATATTTAACAGGTCCTAGAAACTTATGACCTGCTTCCATAGACACAAACAACAATTTTGGCAACGAAAACAAAACCAATATATTAAATAATATTATCAATAAACAAATACACTATCACCTGAGTAACCCTGTTCTTAGAGGGTAGTTTATTATAGACCACATGTGAAGGGGAGTACGAGACGAGCTTGACGTCACTGATAATTTAATTTAAATGAAATACAAAAATACGTGTAACTAAAACGACCGCACGTTAAGATTGTTAAAACTCGACTTATTGTGTGTCGTACTCTGTTCACCCGTGTCTAGCCTATATTTTGTAAATTGCTGAGGAGACGTAATATGACGCTTCAGGTATAATATTGTTATTGTTACAGAACGCATTATGGTGTATTAAAAAATTGATCAAAAAACGAGAAACAAAAAAGTATTGCATGAGTTATACGTGTATAACTTGTGTTTATTAGCTGAAAGGTAAATTTTCTTGCATCATTTAGATTTCTTTATCAACGCGCTTCCAACATAATCGTATCTGGTAGTCTATATATTTCTCAAATAAAATAATGAGCATTGGGCTCTGAAAATGGTAGTGAAATCTTTCTAACTAGTGAAGTTATCTAGTGAAGCTCTATTTTCGAAGATGAAAAAGAGATTATACTAATTTGTTGTCTTTGAATTTGACTACATAATGTGGTTAAAGTAAATCTAAATGAACTAAAAATTGAATCTCTAACTAAATAATTAACCAGATCATTTTTATTTTCGTTTCTAAACAATAATATTTCCTAGGTAAAATAAAAATTTCATCAATGGGCAAACAAACATAATAATTCATTTTCAAATGGGATTGTGTGATATTCAAATTGTGTTATTTCCGGTAGATGTATAGTAAAAGACAAAATTGATTTGAATAGATTTTCAAATCCTTACTATTCTATAACTATACTAGATAAGGTAACGAATACTCATTTTGGAAGTTAATTGAATAACAATTCTTAATTTTTGAACATTTTAATGAATTCCAGGAAGTACTGAAATAGACAATTCAAATTTTGGATAAAAAATTAAATTTTTATTATATTTCCTTAAAATGTTTAACATATTAAATTAAATTTATTAGTTTATCTAAACATTTACAATAACTAACCTGTTACATTTGAACTACATTCAGGTGTATTAAGGTCGATTTCCATCATATCAGTTTTTTGAGATGGAAAATGAAAGTCGCAGAATGGTTCAACATCCATTACATCTATGCAATTAAATGAAAAAATACATTTTTATAGTGTTATATATATAAAATAAATTAAGAGATTTAGGTACTTTAAATTTGAGTAAATAAATTATAGGCACATGCGATTTAAACAATAAAAAAATTAAGTATAATAGATTGGTAGTTAATAATTTATTGCTTATTGAATAAGCCTTATTCACTTTTGGTAATAACGATTATAATCGACTATGACATAATTTAAATTAGAATAAATCAATCCTGGTCTATTTTTTTTATTTTAACTATAAATAATATTGTGTGTCCTCCTTGAATTTTTTTCTATTAATTTATATATAGTAAAAAACATATTTCAGTTATACCTAATTAAAGAAGAAAAACTATGTTGAATAATTTGTGACATTTTAGATTTGCTATACTTACAGTCATTAAAATCAATACAATATTTTACGATATGTTTTATATACATTTCAGAAATTGAATCTGTAATAAAATAAAGATCATATTTAAATTTTTATTTAAATAAAATATGTGTCATTTTTGAGATTTTTGAATTTTTTTTTAACTTTTGAAATTAATACAATCACAAACGTAACTCTTTCCTTTACAGGTATTTATCCATCTCTCTTTAGGCGCCGGGTTAAGCGACATATAATTTGTAGCCTCCATCACTCCAACAATTGGTGTTACAAAGTTGTTTTTTTTTATGTATAAAAACATTTTTTCGGGTAAAAATAATGATCCGATAACAACGAATAAGATATAAATTCTAATAGAAAATTGAATCTAGTTGGTACTTTATTTAGCTAATTTTTCGAATTTCCCATTTTTTTTTCTTTTAAGAAAAATTACCGAAGAATTATTGAAAAACTGATAATTTCACGGAATATGTTATTTTAATGAAGACAAATTTTATTAGTTTATGACAAACAATTTCTCTGTCGGATATTATTTAATGAACAATAAAAACTAATATGTATTAATTTTATCAGTTTATTACATATCTGAATTTTACTCAAAATCTTCTTTTTCAAATATGATATTATTGCATTCAAATCTAAATTATAATATAACACAATAATATTTGACCCCTGACCTCTCTGAAGACGGAATGGGTGATTGAAGGACGTTTGGATACGACTACTTTCCTTTTTTTATTAATTCGTATTATGGACTTACACTTAAAAATATGGGATGAATCTATTAAGATGGATAAATTAATACATTTTATATTTTATTACATGTTATTACATATTCATGGTGACTTATTATTATTTGACATTAAACTTATCGAGTTATGATATGTAATGTTAAATCATCGTATAGATCAGATCGTTAAGCAATGAATAAGAGAAGAAAATAAAGGATTATATTGAAAGTTCTTAATAAATCAAACAATTAACATAATATTATACAGTGGTTTTCATAAATTATAAATATGCTTTAATTGAAATATTAACAAAAAACCAATAAGTAATTAGGTAAAACAATTTTGAAAAAGTTATGAATATTTGAAATCAATAATCATTGACATTCCTGGAATCCACGTAATAACGCAATTATTTAGTAGATAGTTACATATTAGTGAAGCCTCACCATATTGTCCAATTCACTCCAAATATGTGCCAATATTTTGCAAATTAATTGCAAATAATTGCAAATTCATTTTTAGAATTCACAAATTTATGATAAAGCCAAAAAGTCAATATTTTTGGTGGGGCTAAATACACGCAGCACCAGCACTTTATCCGATTTACACAGGACAAACGCCATTATTTAGCAAATTAATTGCAAATAATTGCAAATAATTGCAATTTCTTTTTTATAATTTGCAAATCAAAATTGAATTATTTACGAATTTTTTGTCAGCCAGTTCGTAAAAGTTCATAAAAAATTCATTTTTGATTTGCAAATTCTAAAAATGGATTTGCTTAATAATAGTGTTTGTCCGGTGTAAATCGGAAAAAGTGGTGGGGCTGCGTGTATTTAGCCCTACCAAAATTGATATTGACTTTTTGGCTTTATTATAAATTCGCAAACTCTAAAAATGAATTTACAATTATTTGCAATTAATTTGCAAATTTTAGCACATATTTGGAGAGAACTGGACAATATGGTGGGGCTAACTTCACTAACGTGTTAGTTACTTAATTTTTTATATTTAATAGTATCAAATTAAACTGCTCAAATTAAATCATATAAGTGTTTAGTTTTCTACATATCATACAACATCATCGTATTAAAAATTAAAATTTGATTTTCATAATTATTAATATCGTATTAATAGTGTTATTAATATTTTTATAAATTATAATTTTAAGGTATAAATGTAATATTATGATTTAACATATTTTGTTGATATAGTTCGACCTTTCACTTCCACTCCATCCAATTTTTTTCTTATTGTGTTTAAACCCATTTCACTATATCATAATTATACTATCACTAATCTATATATTATTTTCAATCAATCAGTTAATAATAATATACTTATAAACCTACTAACTTAAATACATAAATTATTTTCTTATACTCTCTAAATGTTAAGTATCAATTATATAGTTATATACACAATTAATTGTTAAATGAATACACATGTATTATCATCAATTACGTTATAATATCTTGAATCGATCACCAATCGATCGCAATCATTAACTTATCTATAATCACGATTTTACGTACTTGTAGGTATCTAATCACTAATTTTGCGATGTGTCATCATAGTAAAGCTCATCTAACATCACAGATATATAAAATAACTATATAGCTAACTCCCTATAATCCATTAAAAAAAAAAAATCGAAAACGTCAATTTTGAATGTTTCTCATTCGTCTATTCGGTCCTCGGAGGAATTAGTAGTTTATTATAATTATTAAGATTCGAATGCAATAATATTGCATTAGAAAATATGATTCTGAATGAATCTCAATATATTACAATATATCATACTGATAATCCAAAATTGTACCACAAGTGTAAATTGCATATGTAAATATTCAAAATAAATTTCAAGTCCCTACAATCAAAATTCAAGGAGTTGTCAGTCACGATTTGAAGATTATTTTCTAAATAGATTAAATAGTATATGAGTAGGGTTCTATAAAAATTTCATAACGTTTAACCAAAAAATGCAGGTAATATTCAACATTTTTTGAAAAAGCTCTATATTAAGCCTATATATCAACCAATTCGTTTTAAAATTTTACTAAGTATAAATGTAACCTATTTTAGTACTCAAAACAATTTTCAAGTCTTTACGATTAAAACTCAATAAGTAATCATGAAATAAAAAAATGTAAAATAACGGATACCGTAATTTTGCCAAATTTCCGTTTGTAAAGAAAAAACTTTTAGAAAATTAAAAAAATTAGCTGAATAAAGTACCAACTAGAATTTAAATTACTTAATGAAATTATGTACGGAAAAGGAGCCCTTAGAAATAGATATCATATTTATGGTAATCGGACCATTATTTTTACCCAAAAAATTTTTTTCATACATCAGAAAAATAAATAATAAAAAACCTATAAAAAAATTGTCAGTCACATTTTACAAAATATTTTGTTAAAAGATTATGTTAAATATTATTAGGCTTTTATAAAATTTTCAAACCAATAAACTAAAATTTGTAGGTTATACTATAATATTAAACTTTTTTTGGAAAAAAGTTCATCGCTCTATATTTTTTTAAATATTCAACTAATTTGTTCCAAAATTTTACTACACCTGTATATCTCAATTTTAGTACTCAAAAAGATTTTCAAGTCAAAACTTAATTAGTTATCAAGAAATAAAGAATTAAAAATTACAGAAATCGTTATTTCGCTGATTTTTTGCCTTTTTTGGTAGTTTTTTTTCTCCTAAGAAAAAACTTTTGAGAAATTCTAAAAATGGCCTTTAAAAAAAACACCGAGATAATATAATTTGCTACAAAAAGCTTACGCTACTTTTGGTAATTAGACATTTATTTCTACCAGAAAAAAAATGTTTTCATACATAAAAAAAAAACATCTTTGTAAAAACAATACATTCCTCGCTCTGCTCAGAATCTAAAACATACAGTATTATTGAAACTAAAAATTATTTTAATTTTCAAAATATATTATTTTAAACAGTAATTTATAAATTTTTAGTTTTTTCCATCTCCTTAAGTGCCCCTTTTTTATCTGATTATTTTAAAGAGATGATATTGTGTATTTATTCTTTCGTATATAGTTCTCCATAGTTTTATATCTTAATGTTTTAACCACACAAAATGTTTTTTTTATTTATCCTCAATAAACATTATATAATGATGTTTTAATATTATCAAAAATTTCCGTAAAAGAATTAATACCACTTTTATTTTTATCTCGTAATTTTTTGTTCCCTATTCAATTAGATTTAAGTTTGTTTTGAGATTTTTAATGTTGTATTACAGTTATTTCTATGTCCTTTATTTGATTTGTTGAAAATGTCCATAATTTATGTGTTACTATTTTAAGTTTTTTGAAAATATTTAATTAGGCAGGTATATCTACTGATTAATAGAAAATAATAAAAAAAAATTATGACAGTATGATTATGATAATATATAACTTATTTATAATGTAGTGTAATGGGTTAAAACAACGATGTAGAAAAGATAAGGTGCTATCGCTCTAGATATTTCGGTATTTCTCGTAAATTTTTACCATATTTTGATAGTATAAATTTATTATACAGTTGACGCTACAATCCGCCCGTATGCCGTTTCTTTTATTTAAATTATTTAATTTATTATTTATTTATTTTAATGTAAAATAATAGCAATTATTTCATTAATTATTCTAAAACCTTTGTTAATTTGAAGACTCTACAAAATATAATATATTACTATTACATAACATGCAAATTATTTTTAATTTAAACAACATTTAATAGGTTTAAATAAAAATTTATAGTAAATCCCCATAATGACGCGATCTATGTTCCTATAGTCAACCACTATCTAGGTAGAGCAACGGCATCTATCAATAACTCTAACTTATCACTGGGAATAAATGACAGGGGGGCGTCCGGCCGAACCAGTGCGCGATCGAACTTACGACGAATGATGACAGCGATAATTCGCTCGCCAACAATCGCTTCTGTGTGACGCATTACTCATACGACACGGAGTTAGACTGTGTACAAGTACAACTATAAACTTTAAACATTTATTTTCGTTTTGTAATTTTGCTTTTTTGTTAAAACAACTATATCACGACCACCGCAGGCTAAGCTCTGTCGATAATCACGGATGATTACAATGTGTGGTGTGGCACTCTGGTTATAGCTGACCATATTGTAGTAGAAGGAAAAGTATGTTCTAGATCATAGCTCCACCCATAGCTACAATCAACAATCAATACAATCAATTTACAATCGATAGGATGATAAATAGTGGAGAAGGTTAAATACTCATAAGTAATGTGATCGATCGATTAACGATCAAATAACGATAGGGTAAATAAGGAATGTTATTGATGATAAGATTATGTGTACATCAAAAAATGTATAAATCATTAAATGAATGAATCGTTTGGTACTTGTAGATATGGATAGTTTTTTTATTTTTTATATAAATCCTTAGATTGGTTAAATGACTTCGATGGCTCTCCACTTATCCCTATCCATCACAGCTATTTTCAGTTCCTTGTAATAGGTTTTTCCTATCTATTCTATGATCTGTTTGATAAATGGTGTTTTATATAAATAGTTTTGTTTATATTTCCTTCAATTATTTTCGTTATCCATTTATTGTTTCTCATAATATGTCCTATTCATTTTTTTCTTCCTTACTCTGATTGTTTACATATTGTTTTTTTCTTTGTTTTTTCTTAGGTACACTTCCTCATTTTTAACTTTCTCTGTCTAAGACATTTTCAGTGATCTTCTCCAACACTATGTTTCAAAAGTTTCATCCTCTTTTTTTCCGCTTTGAGTATCGTCCATGTTTCTGCCCTATAAAGGGCTATACTCCATACAAAACTATTTTTAAGAGTTTTCCTAATATTTAAGTTAACAGTGCTGGCTGTTGGCTAATAACATAACTCATGGCTCACGGGACATACAAATTATTTGTTATATATTTTAAATACAATTTATACAAGTATTCAACAATATATTCTGAATACATTTGAAAAGTATTTTTAGCAACACTGCTGATATATATATAGTATATAAATGTCATAACAGTGTAGTTCGATTATAATATACTTATTACATAAGCCACCTTTTATTAATAGACTAGCAAACGGCATACTGATTGACTTTTGGTAGTATGTCTTTGACGTACACAAAATTTTTTTGTGGAGTTTGATAATTATTTTATCCACTGTCGGTGAATTTAGAAGCGTTCACAATCTAATGGTCTAAAGGTGACACCTGTTGGTGACATATCGTTTTGTAATTTTGGAATACTTAAATTTGTTAGGATTGCGGTTATGTCGTACTTGGAAACATTAATCGACGCAAATTTATTTCATCGTAGGAATACAACTTTATAAGTTAGGCATTGGCACCATTGTGATTATGCCAGAGGATAATCTTCCGCCTCTAAAATGGCAGATAGGGCGAATATTGACAGTCCAACATGAAGACGGAGCTATTTGTACTGCGGTCATAAAGACAATGAGGGGTAATTATAATCAAACAGCACGAAATTTAGCTCCACTTCCCTTTGATGAAAATGTTATGGTAGGGGTTATATAGCAAATTATAATTTATATAGAAATATATTATTTTTTTTGGATTATATATAGATTATTCGCATTAAATTGTTTTTATTTTATGGTATTAATACCTTTCTTTTATCCGAGAACTAGAATCGATCAAATGTTTACAGTGCACAACAAAAACTATACGTATATATAAATTTATCATATCGTTAACAATTGGATACTTAGTCATATATTTGAGAATTTTTATTTTTTTTTTATTTTATTACAAAGTCTATTATTATTTCATGCAATAACAGGTCGCCATTTGCGATTTTCCTCTTATATATAAATAAATATCAATAAATAACAAATGCAATTAAATTTAAAATTTTTAATTCGAGTTATTATTATTATTGTTAATTCAAACATTAAATCATATATATATATTAAACCAAAACGTACGTTTTATTATTTTTTTATTATTATTATTAAACATATATTTAAATACTTGCATATTAACCGGCCAAGGTTTACAATTCTTTTTTTTTTTTTTATTTATTTTTACATGATTACTATTACAAACATCTTCTTCAACACTCGCCGCCGGTGTTAATAATAGCTGGGAGAGAATCCGATCTTCTATTCCATATTTGTCGTGGATTGCATGGTATTGGTAAATTTACAAGTTGCTAGTTTGAACAAACTTATACGACTAATTCTATCTTGGCCGAATATACATATTTAACATTATATTTCTTATCGCGTTGATAACCAGTGACATTTAATTTAATATAATTTTAAATTAAATTAAATTAAATATAAATAATCACTATCTATATAACTGATCAATGATTATGACTATACAGTACAACAATAATAATATAATATATATTTAATAACCATGTTACATTACATATTATTAAGTAATAAAAGGGTAGATGTAATGACTGATTTATTGGAAATAAAATAATTCTGATATAGCTGGTAGATAGATTGATAATAACATCAACAAATTAATTATATGATACTCATAGATAAGAAATAGTGGAAGGGGTACAGTACTCATTCGTTGTGTGATCGATCAATTGACGATCGAATTATCATAGAGACAATAAGTTGATAAGAAAAAATTGTATGTTACGTTGTCGTGTTATTATTGTGTATACATCGAAAAATTAATAGTAAGATAATAATAGATAAGAAAAATAGAAGGGGTTTGAATAAACATAGGTTACGTGTTACGCTATTGTGTGGAGCTATGGGAAAAGTTATGATCCATAACATACTATTACTTATTATAACTTTTGTTATTTTGTTATTTATGTTGTGCCAAATTAGACAACACACCAACAACACCTACCGAACGAGTTCTGCATTTTTTATTATTATTTTATCATCAAGTGCAAAAAATGCGCTGAAATCCTGCAATCCACTTGTGTGCTATAAAAATATGATTATGTATTAAAATCGCCATCCGGGCGAATGGTGGCATATTATGGTAAGGAATTATGAACTATCAATTTGTCGTAATTTTTGGCGTCAGTCTCATATATTTTAATATTGAAATATACGACAGCTGTATCAACTAATCTTCTATACATCGTGGTTATATCATTCATAGGTTATGTGATAGACGATTATAATGATAACCTCGATAAATAAATGATTAGATAGATAAGAATAAGAAGTTGAAATTAATCATCTTACGTTTAAATATATCAATAAATATTTATAGGTATGTAGATTTTATACTTGCAGGCTATGGTAAACATTTGAGTAAAAATAATTTTAGACGATTCTTCATCTAAAAGTAATTTTAATCCTATTTATAAAATATTTACTTTAATATTTTATAGAATACATGTAATTATTGTATTTTTTATAATCTTAGATAATTAATGCTTATTTATTATTTAATAATTGTATTTAGTTTTTACTAACTCTCAATATCTAAAGAAAATATGTAAGCAATTGTCTCTAAAATATCATAAAACTGCTTTAAATAATTTCTTCTTTGTATTTTAATAAAAACAATATCGTCATCATAATATGTGTAATAATGATTTTTCTAATTTCTTAAAACTTTTCCTTAGGAAAAAAATCTACCAAAAATGACAAAAAAAATCGCCAAAACTATGATTTCCGTAATTTTTAATTATTTATTAATTGATAACTAATTAAGTTTTGATCATAGAGAATTGAAAATTTTTTTGAGTAGTAAAATTGAGAATATACAAGTACAGTAAAATTTTGGAACACATAGTTGAATATTACAAAAAAAATAGAACTTTGAACTTTTTTCCAAAACAAGTTTAATATTACCTATAAATTTGGGTTTATGGGTTGAAAATTTTATAGAAGCGTAATAATATATAATTTAATCTTTTTACAGAATATTTTGTAAATTGTGCCACACATCTTTTTTTTTTTTTATAGGCTTTTTAATTTTTTTTTCTCATGTGTAAAAACATACATTTTTTCGGGTAGAAATAATAGTCCGATTACAATAAATAGGGTACCTATTCCAAAGAGCTCCCTTTCCGTAGATAATTTCATCAAGTAATCTAGATTCTAGTTGGTACTTTATTTAGCTCATTTTTAAAATTTCCCAAAAAATTTTCCTTGAGAAGAAAAACTACCAACAAATGGAGGAAAATCAGCAAAATTACGGTTTCCGTTATTTTTTCTTTTTTTTCTTTTGTTAAATAATTGAATTTTGATCGTAGGGAGTTGAAATTTATTTTAAATTAATTAAATTTAAAAAGTAATTTACTCTCGTGGTAAAATTTTGTTATTAGTATAATATATGGTAATATATTGAGATTCGCCTAGAATCATATTTTCTAATGCAATATCATTGCACTTAAATCTTAATAATTATATTATAAACCACTAAAATCTTCGAGGACCGAAGGTGGAACGTCATAAATTGACTTTCTCGCTTTTTTTTTATTTCCGTTATTATTATTATTATTAATATAATTATAATTTTACTTAATTATTATTTTCATTTTATGTGGTGAAAAAAATGAAGTTACTTTGAAATACAATTTCTATTATTAATATAATAAAATTCATAAAATTCATAGATCAATGTCCCTGACACCCCACCCCCCCTTTATGGGTCAGGACTAATATCAATCGTTTGTGCTTCGTTTATGCTCTTTTGCACTCTTTATTCCGACTTTTGTGCTTCATCCTTTTCGGACTCATTCAACATTTTAACTGGGGGGTGCTAGGGACATGTCGGATCACATTATTGGTTCAGCCCTATGCCAAACGTTTGTGCTTCGTTTGGGCTTCATCCCTTTGGGACTTATTACACATTTTATCACGGTGTGCACCCATATACAATATATACAATTGTTACGGAGTATAATGGACTGTATAGGTAAAAATAATTATGGTAGGTGCGTATGTGCAAAATCAATCAAAAAACAAAACGCGATTTGTTATAACTTAAAGAAATGCCGGTTTGCGGCTTACTATGAAACACGAAATAAAACAATATATATATAGAGGGCACAATAGGTGCAGGCCAGCTAACGGGAATGAAATGATGAAACTACGGACCACACAATAAAAATAATAAATAATAAATAGTATACATACAGATAAATAGATATAAATATAAAAACCGTGGCGGCAATTACAAGCCTTTTTTCCAGTTGACTGTTGACGGTGGACAGATGACGATAGACGGGTAGAACGGTATCGGTAAACGGTGACGATAAAAAATTGACGGTAAACGGTTTACGGTTTTCACATAGCTTTTCCGCGTGTACTTATAACAAATAAAATACGCATCAACGACGACAAAGTCCTAACGTCGGCGGATCTGTGTTAAACGATGTGTGTTGGGTATACGGTGGACTCAATCAGCCTATCACCGATAAGGTACGACGGAAAGGGAACATCGGTGCACTGATTCGGAGTAGTATAAAACGGTGGGAAAGACGACGGTGTTTTGGTTTTTAAAAATAACGATATCTCCAGGTGCCCACTTGAAGGCACCTGACCTTTACAATACGAGTGGTAAGCAACACAATTTTACCACAAGAAACTACAACAAAAAATTGCACGTACAAATGTAAAACAAAGTTAAAATGATCAAAAGTGAAATCAACACTACATAAACTATAGTATTTCTAAAACAGACATAAACATGTTTTAACTATATAATAATTAACCAACTATAAAAAATGTCATACTAAAATTAATTAAGGATGTTAAGCCTATACATAAAGTAAAAATAAAGAAAAAAAATAATTCTGTTTTTACCAATATAATATAAAATAATCGTATGAAAAACCACTGGAAATTTGTATGAAAAAAAAATGATGAAACATAATTATTTATACACATATATATTAAAAATGTGTTATGTGAGCATTATATTTATAATAATAAGTCACAACACATAAATAAGTTTTAAAACATGTAACTTGAAAGCAACACTTTGTACTATTGTTTTACTTGTCCAGAACTCACTCCTCCGTTCACCATTTTTTCAATCTCTATATAGTTAAGTTTATGCTAATATAATAAGTATAATTAATATTTGATCTTGATAATACTATTTTATAATAAATAATTAATTTTGCTACATTGCGTCATTATTACTTAAAAAATAAATTTTCAATATATTTTCTTAAATATTAATATAATATTGTATATATCGTATATGGGTGCATACCATGATAAAATGTGAAATAAGTCCAAAAGAGATGAAGCACAAACGACGGGATAAAGAGCTCAAACAAGCAAAAACAATTGACACTAGTCTGGAACCGGAATTCAAAATGGAGGAATGCCGGGGAAATAGACCAAAAATCATGTATACATACTTGCACGATCTTTAATAATATCAAAATATAAATAAATAATTCAAGGCTTTTTAATAAAAATATGCATTTTTCTTACCCAAATCTTTTTTTTCTTTTTTATCTATTGAGAACACATTAAATAATATATATATACTTAAACAATGTTATTCTATTAATATTTTTATACATGTCATAATATAGAGTATAATTATATTTACTTTTGTCTTATTTATCTCTTATACATTATATTATACATTAAGGTTATTGCAGATTTATTTAATAATTACAATATCTCCACGTAAATATGAATTTTTTGTTATTAGTTTGCAACAACTTATAATATTACGTGCAGTACTCTTGAAAAAAAATATGTTTCATAAAAAAAATAAAACTAAACCTATTTTATGATATTATATTAGGATGGGTATAGGGTTATAAACATTATACTTTATACATAAACGAGTATATAAATAATACTAAATATTATACATAATAATCAATGAATATAACTATAAAAGTACAAAAGTTAATAAAAGATTAAGATTATTTTTTAATTTTCATTGTTTATGTAATTTCCTACAGATTTTTAAAATATGGAAAAGAGTATATAACATATATTTATTTGACATTTCAGGTAGGTAATTTAGTGGTTTACAAATAACTTGAATTATGAAAATTAACTTCAAAGTTTAGTCACTTTAATAATCAGGACAATCACAATATTATGACGCATTAGTTATAAAAAAATTTTAGGTTTAGTAATTGTATTTTTCTTTTTTTGAGATGAGAAAATAAGTATGATAATTTTGATGTATTGATTAATTGAATCTAGGTGTTGATTTTTAGGTATAATATTTATTTTTCGTGAAATTATTTATTTGACCTTAATACTTGTAATTATTCAATAATACCTACTTTAATATGAGATTATGCAAAATTTGTCGATCATAATTTACGTATAATATTGATAGTATCAATTTTTAAATAACAATTAAATAATTATAAAAGATTATGACTGAAATGTTATAGTCTATCGCCCAAATAATAGTTTTAGAAATATTTTATTTTAAAGTAATCATTTTTCACGAAGATATTACAATTTATAATAAATCCGGGACACCATGTTACCTATATATTATAATATTATAATTATAGACAATAGCTTATTAATTTGTTCCTTTTAACATTTTTATATTATTATTATTGTTTAATAATAAATACCGCGCGCGCGCACGTACACGAATTTTATGTGTTTCATGAATTTTAATTAGTTGTTTATATTATATTATTGTGAATTATATATAAACACGTAAAGGTCGACGCTCGGAGTTAATATTGTATTATAATCATTGTTTTTGTGTTCGTCGGCAATCATGTCGTCGAGTCGTCGCGAAAATATCATCGTTCAAATATCATTGTCGCAAAACGTCGTGTGGAGCCATGCTGTTTGTGTCGCTGAACAATTTAATGGAATTTATATATATAATACTGAATTTATATACATTATTATATATATTATATTGAATTAGTTTTTTATTATGTATCAGTATTATCGTGTATTATTTTGTAAGCATCTACCACTTTTTTTAATATAATATTTGTGCACAAATAGCCAAATTATTTAATTTATATATTTATATGAATATGACGTGAATCGTCAATGTTAATTTGTATTTAATTTATTTAATTATTGTGTTTTTTAAATAAGTATTATTATGACTAATTTTTTTTTTTTTTTTTTGTATTTATTTGTTGAATTGAGTTATTTTTATTATCATTTGTATACTGCTCTAATCGCATATTTGAGTATTTATATTTTATTGTCGGCCTTAAGCGCTTGTCAGGAATGTTTAAGCTCAAATAGTTAAAAGTATTGCATTTTATTTATTTATTGACGCTAATCATCAGATTTGTTTATTTAATATATATTTTTTATTTAAATTTAAAATTTATTATTGTTACCATTGAATTATTTTATACGATTTTATTATTTATTTATTGTTGCCAAACAGGCAATTATTATTATTATTGCTTTGTAAATTTTACACACTTTATTAATTTATTTTGTTATTATATTTTGAATTGTTATTGTTGTGCCAACCAGGCGATATTTAAATTCTATAGTATACGTTTTGATTTGAATCATTTTATTTAGTAGGTGATTTGAATAAAATTATTTGTATTTGGTATCCGAGCTTGCGCAATTAGTGTTTTTCGCTCTCGGCTCAAACAATTATCATATTTTTTTTTAACTTCAGATCATTTTTAAGAAGAAAAGTTTTCTGAGATTGTTGAACTATATATAATTTTGAAATCATGAAAGAATAAAAAGGTGAGAATAAATAGGTATATAAGTTACATATATATAAATATTTAAATAGCCAAGAAAATCAATTCAGTAATAAAAATAATTTATAATTATTGTTTTGAATAAGTTTAAACTATTTACCATAATAATCACAAAATCGCAGAGGGTTTGGAATATTATCTATAAAGTGATATAAAAATTAAGAAAATAAATAAAAATAATTCTTCATTTATTAATAGATTAATATTCTAATCGTTTTAATATATATATATATACATATTAATATTTATATATCAGTTTACGATTACGATTATAATTAAAAAATTATCAGTTCAATTTAATAATTCGGAATAATAAATTGGGATCAATGAAATGGTTATATAATTTTATTGAATACATTTATCAATACTATTAAAAAAAATAATTTCTCTCTGCAGCATATATATTTTTGAAAGGGTATTGCTGTGAAAATTCACATATTTACATACATTTATTATTATTCTAATTAATACTTTTATTTTTATTACTATTATTATTATTAACATCATCAGTATCATCAGCATCATCATCATCATATTCATTAGCATTGACGAGGTGACATCCAAGGAAGAGGTGTAAAAGGCCATTCTAAAGTAAATCGGTACCAAAGAACAGGATGGCTACGTTAAAGTTACAAGCATGAGGAGCACCAGGTCCGACCAGCAGATGGCAACGGCCATGTTCCAATTCTTTCAGGTTGACAAAGTCATGCCAGGTATATCCTGCAAGATATTGAGTTAAACTCAATTGACTGCGCACATTTCTGGCCGATTAAGTTATGTTTGTCCGATCATAATTAAGTAATATTCTAATGATTTAGGAAATATTATTTCATGTTAGCTAAAATTAGTTATTTTAATGGCCGAAAACTGTATACATATATATATATATATATATATAAATTAAAATTCTAAAATCAAGTAAGAATCAATGGATGCCATTTGTATCCGACCCTGAACAAACTAACACATATCCATATCGGTTGACTGTAGTGCATGGTTTAGCCCCTGCTGGTTACTCCATTAGCAGTGTTACAGATGTAACGGTTACGATCATAGAATTCACAAGTGTACGGTAATAGAGGCATGTACCAGATACTTTCTAGCTAATAAAACTTAAAAAGATGCACGGAAAGAAAGGATTGGTGTATCGCTTGCGAGAGCGGAAGTTTCTAAATAACACCACACACACCCGGATCAGGATCATGCGAAACAAAGAGAGCATCTAATACCACATAGATTAAAAACCTTCGTACAATATCATCTGCCTCAAACAGCAGCAGAAAGAATCGCACACATCATACTATCTTCTAAACAAAATTGGAACCCAAATGATGACTGTTTATTTGTTTATGTATCAACACAAATAGTTTGTTTCTTATAGTATATTGTGTAGGTTGGGTGTTAATAAGAAACTATTATATATAATATTTTATATGCTATGTATAGATTAAAATAGTAATCAGTGATCACTCGGATTGAACATCAACTTATTATTTTATTCTTTGGTTTTAACTCGATTACCATAGTTCGTTAATAGACAGCAAGTGTAATAGTAATTTATGTTTATTTATAGTTTATTATAAAATATTTAATATAGGTCCCTCGTCACAAAGATACTGGCTTTTTATCGAAGCTGTAGCAGTCATATCTACTGTGAAATAGTAGACAGTTCTGCCACAATAATATATCTCGTAAATATAATTCATACTCATATATTTCATACTAAAAAAAGATGTATTTATTATAATATGTACTTACTATATAAAACATGGTTCTGAAGTAAATGATAATGGTATTGATATACTATAAAAGTTAATTATTTATACAATTTATTTATTTTTATTATTTAAACTCAACTCAATAAAATGAATAAAAAAATTAATTAAAATTATGTTATTAATAAAAAAGCTTAAAATATATTTCAGAAGTATATGACTAAAAAAATGGTTTCTTATTCCATGTCAATAATCATAGGTCAAAAACATTTTCAATATCAAAACTAATTTATAAATAAATGTAAAACATTGTATTTAATATATTATTATATAATGTTTACAATACTGAAAATGTACTGAAAATTCTAAACTTAACAATTTTATCATATTTTTTTAATATTTCTAGTATTAATCAGTTTTTAAGTTTTATTTTAGTATACAAAAAAGTACAAATATTAATTGTACCGAAAATATTTAAAATATTTAAACTTAAAGAAATGTAATTATGTGAACTTTTCAAACTACCAAAATATTCCAAGGACAGCGAAATATACATAACCATATTTAAAAATCGTATAATTAATTTTAAAATATTTAGTTCTTAATATACTTAATCGGTCATTTATTAAGGGGTTGTTTTAAGGCAATGGGTTTTGGTCATATTCCAGAGTGTTTGTGTGAAACGTAAATGTTCTTAAATGTATATGTGAGATTCCCAAACTATCACTCTCTATGTCGTATCAGTAACGGCGAATAATAATAATATATATTATTTGATCGAAACGTTCACGACAAAAGCGTATAAAAGTGAATAATTAATCATATACATCAAATATAGAAGAAATTGTCATATTAAGTGATCGCGCGTTATAATATGATAATACCAGTCACGTTATCATTTGAAAATCGAATTTTTATTATATCCATTTGTATAAAATTAATCGATTATACGAGTATCCTAATCTGATATTTTTAATCCCTGAAATAATAATTACGTACAAACTCAACAATTACTATTGATAATTAGTGTTAAAATGTAACTGTTTATATACGTATTATATTATTTATTTCGTTTTATTTATATTTTCGAATTTTCCATCCGCGTATTTATTATCACCCTAACAGCCTATTGTCGTTACACCAATGATTGTCTATCATTCGAATACGTACCATCTGGAGAGTAGAATTTAACAGGAAGTAAGACGGTAATATTTTTCCGACACACAGTTTAGTTAACGTCGGGTTTAGTAAAACACAAAATTAATTTTTTCATAGGTGAAACTGTTAATTTTTGCGGTACTAAATCTATCTCAGACTGAATTTCTAGATCAACACACCTTAATTTCGACATGAATCGCGAGTGAGGAAATATGATCTCTGGGACAAGATATGTGATTGAATACAATTTTAGATCAGTTAGAATTTAGATTGAGTCCACTAGAAATTGTGATAACGTATTACCTATTCTTTTAAGAAAATTACAGGTGTATCACAGGGCTTCCATTTAGCGTATATTCTTTTCCTTATTTACATGAATGATATCTGTTTCCTTTCTTCAAATATACTTTTATTTTCAGTTGGTCTCAAAATATTCCTTATTATTAAATCTCCCAATGACACCAACCATTTAAAGTCTGATTTATATGCACTTGTAATTGGTGTATAACCTAATAACCTTACCCATAGTGTAAACAATTGCAAATCTATGTCATTCAATCATTCCCGATCTACTATACATCATATCTATTGCATTAATAATGAATCTTTAGAGTAGTTTTCTGCTTTCAACACCATAGCTTTTTCTTTGACAGTAAGTTAACCTTTGATATGCATGTGAACTATATAAAAAACAAATACTTAAAACAGCTTGGTTTTATTAAATTTTCCTGTGGAAACTTCAATAACTCTAATGCTTTTCGTCTTATATATATTTCCTTTGTCAGAGGGATTCTTGATTATTGTTCAATAATTAGATCTCCATTCTCTATCAAACATAAATCGTCATTGAAATTTGTGCAAAACAAATTTTTAAATTTTCTTTGTTTTCACTATAAAATCCCCCTCATTCCTCACTTTTCTTACGTTCCTCTTTTGGATATTTTCTTTATTAATTCTCTTAAATGTCGTACAATAAAATTTGATTTGTACTTTTTGTATAGTGTTGTTTATAATAATATATATTGTCCTGCATCCCCAACCAACAAACTAATTATGCGACGAATAGTCTGATTTACCGTAGTATGAAACTAACCAACAAGTATAACATAGACTTTTTTTTCTTTAACTATAAACTGTATAAATTTAAGCAAAATTTGAATAACCATATTTTCGGTAATAATTTATGTAAATATTAGATCTTATATTTTACATCAGGTTTATTCCTTGAACTTTATTGCAATTTAACACTTTATACAGTTTAATTACTATTTTTTGTTTAATCCTCTGTTTCTTAATTTTTAACTTTGTAATCAATTATTATCTGTATTACTGTAGACTCTTACTCTATATAATATAATTGGGTTATCTTGTCCATTTTATTATTTAAATAAATAAATAAATAGTATATTTAAAATAAATATAAGACGGCATAACGTGTCCAATAGTTGCACTATTGTAACTATTTAATAAAAATATTTAAATATGTATATTAATGAAGTAAGTATCGTTTTCAACTTACCACCAGATTCATTATAATAGTCCAAATGATGAATTTCACCTATGAAGTTTTAATAATGTAAGAATCATTTAGATTCATTGTTATTTAAATTATAATATACTAATTAAAAACAATTTCGTTTCATTTATTAATTTATCTTTTAGATTCTGAACGAAACGAAAAATGTATTGATTTTAAAAATATGTTTTTTTTTTTTTTTTTTGGCGGAAAATCGGCAAAATAACGGTTTCATTATTTTAAATATTTTAATTTCATGATAACTAATTATGTTTTGATCGTCAGGACTTGAAACTTTTTTTGAGTATCAACATACGTGTTTTACATCATAGATAAAAATTTTGAAACGATTGGTTTATTTTTTTACCAAATATTGGGTTTTAGATTCTGAGCGGAGCGAGGAATGTATTGTTTCTACAAAGATGTTTTTTTTTATGTGTGAAAACATTTTTTCGGATAGAAATAATTGTCCGATCATCATAGTGAGGTATGCTTTCGATAGCAAATCGTGTCTTCTTGTTACTTTATTAAACTCATTTTTCGAATTTCCCAAAAGTTTTTCCTTGATAAGCGGAAAATTGGCAACTTTTATAGGCTTTTTATTTTTTTTCTGATGTGTGAATATCTTTTTTCGAATAGTTGCTCCAATTACCACAAATAGGGTAATCTTTCTATAGCAAATTTCATCTAGTTAGTACATTATCCAGCACATTTTTCAAATTTCTCAAAAGTGTCATGTAGGATATGAAAAATTACCAAAATATGATGAAAAATCGGCGAAATTGGGATTTTCGTAAATTTTCTTTTAATATGTTGGAATAATTAATAAGGTTTTGAACATAGAAAACTATAAAAAAATTTGAGAATTAAAATACGTATTCAACATATGAGAAAAATTTGACCTACGATTTTCAAAATATTTTATATAGTTATTTAAAAGTATGTATATATATATAAACATATCTAATTTTCAGCTTAAAATATTAAGAATCAAAATATTTATGCGTAAAATTAAAAATATAATCATAAAAAATATTCTTATATTCAATTTTACTAAAAATTCTAACTATAAAAACTTATAAATAGATTAATAAGTATATGTTTGTTCTTCAATTAGAGTTTTCAAACTGTTAAAGCCTAAATTGCAATTAATATTAACAATTTTTGAGAAAAAAATTTTATTTTGGGTAAATTTAAACCTTTATTTTTAGTCAGAAAATAGACCAATTAGTTCAAAAATTACATCACGTATGTAAACTATCTACGAAAATTCTCAAAATCCATTTCAAGTCCCTACATTTAAAATTACATTAGCTATTGTTAAATATTTAAAATTGTATTTGTCGAAAATTTGTTTCTGTGAATTTCATAGTTTATTACAACCATTTTTTGTTAGGTTTATTTCTTCTAATTGAAAATTTATGAGAAATTCGAAGACTATGATATTAAAGTGCCAAGAAGATATAATTTTCAAATAAACGCTTAGTTATGTTAACTGAATCATTATTTTATAACTTCTCCCCTATTCCCCCAAACTCACGGCTAACATAAATAGGTATAAAAATTCTTTAATAAAAATGATTTATTACATAATATGGATTTTTAGGAAAATAAAATATTTTAATAAATAACAGCCTGACATTAACATAATATGCATTACTTTATACTATTTGGCGAACACAAGAGTATGTTATGGTGGTTTAGTTAGGGGATGCTTTTTTATGTTTCCTTTGCTAATTAAAACACACGTATCTTTTTTATGCAATACTTTATTTACTTCTAAAAAACAAATTATGTTACAAAAGTTTTCGCACAGACGGACGAGGCTAAAATTAGCGGTCTCGCCGGTGCACGTAACCCAGAGTTCGCGGGCCTAAATAGGTCGCTCTAATTTACAAATCGGGTTTACAATATATATATTTACAAATAATACGATTACGCGTGGCACTCTTACGGATCCGAATCACTTAAATAAGTATTGGCGGTCTCCGTGAGATTACTGAGGCAACGAGTCTAAATAGGTCGTTGGTTAGTCCTAAAAAGGACTGTTTTACGCAATGAGTTCACACCGGTGGAATGTCAAATGTTGATCGTCTTCGTTCTCGCGACTAATGGCTTCTTCCGTCGGTTCGATAATCTTCCCGTTAGACAGACAACTGTGCCGATATCCGTACTGGTATCTGTGGAGGATCTGACGTCATTCTGAAAAGAACGGTTTAAGGGCAAAGTGGAGTGTTCGTCTCCTAGGGATTGCGTTCTGAAAAGAACGGTTTTAGGGTAAGGTGGAGTGTTCGTCACCTAGGGATTACGTTCTGAAAAGAACGGTTTTAGTGTAAGGCGGAATTGTTCGTCACCCAGGGAGAGCGTTCTGAAAAGAACGGTTTTAATATGGGGTGTAAGGTTCGTCTCGTCGGCGGTAATACGTCTTCCTCGATAACAATTTCTTCCGTGAGTTGGTTGGATTGTCAGCTGTACGTCGCGTTGTGGTGGTTCCGGTGTCTAGTTCAGGTTAACAGCAAAATCTTGGGTTTGATCTTGATGTTGACTGAACTGTGGTGATGACTGGAATGATTAATTTATTTAATCGCTGCCGTTTTATACGTTTTGGACTGTGTTATACACGGCTGTGATTGGTCGTCCAATCACATGCCGATATCTAGTCACCGACGCGCACGCTCCTACGTCTCATTACCGTACCGACTAGTAAAATATATTTTTGTATCTCTGAAAAGAGCTATGTTATTGCTCCGTTACAAGTAGTGACCGCTGACATCCTCCTCCTCCCATGGCATTGTCGTTCGTTCACCGCGAGGATATATTTGGAAGCTTACTTCATTTTATTAGTAAATATATTACTATTAGATAAAGATGTAAAAAATTGTTGAGCCATTAAAAATAGAATACACTTTTTACGGAGTGCAAAGCGAGAAAAATAAGAAAAACACCATATACCTTATTAACTGACCCAGCGATAAAAAAAAGAACCGAGTGATGGTAAATAATTAAAATATCTGATCAGATTAACCTATATATAAATCATAATTAGGGAAATAAATAAATGATGGAGAATCTAACGTCACAATTTCTTCTCAAAAAAATGTTTTCATGCACTATAAAAAGAAAAAAATTCGTTAGACTGAACTCCAACATAATATAAATAATGTAAATACAAGAATTTAATGTAAACAAAACAGTTTATCATGTACAACGTACAGTGAAAACCAACACATCCCTTACTTTGTTCAGAATATAAAAGTATATTAATTATATTATTTATCATATAATTAGGGTATATTTCAAAAACAAAAGATTGAAAAATGTGTGTCTAGTTGCTTCATCGATTGTTCAAAAATCATTAGTCAAAACAATTTAAAAATCCAAAGTGAAATTATAAAAATATGTAAACTATTTAATATAATAATTTAATTGCAAATATTTAATATATTTAAATATTTATAATAATGAAATATTTTTCAACTTACCAAGTTTTAAATAGTACTTAATTATACAATTTCTGTCTATTAAATTTCAACACAGCAACAAATATTTAGTTTATTTTTTATTCAAATTATAATATATTATTAAATCCGATTTCGTTTAATTTATAACTATTAATAACAAAAGTTTAAAACTTAAGTCTACTGGTTTAAATATAAGTGTAAAACAATTAAGTATTTTAAAAATATCTATTTGAAGATTATGATTTTCAGAAATTCTCCTGCCTGATATGTAATGTTAAATTCTGAGCGGAGCGAGGAATGTATTGTTTCTACAAAGTTGTTTTTTTTTTTTTTTATGCATGAAAACATTTTTTTGGATAAAAATAATTTTCCGATTGCCACAAGTGGGATAGGCTTTCACTAGCAAATCGTATTCTCTTGATATTTTATTAAGCTCATTTTTCGAATTTTTTAAAGGTTTTTTTCTAGGAAAAGAAAAACTACCAAAAAATGGTTAAAAATCCGTAAAATTACGATTTTCGTCATTTTTTAATTTTTATTTTGTGATAACTAATTGAGTTTTGATCGTAGGGACTTTAACATTTTTTTAATTACTAACATTGGTAATATTCAACTATGGTAAAATTTTGGAACAAATTAGTTGATTATTTAAAATATAGAACTATGAACTTTTTGACAAAAAAAATTAATATTACCTACAATTTTAGGTTTACTGAATTGAAAATTTTACAGAAGCCTAATAATATACTACTTGATCTTTTTACAAAATATTTTAATAATCGTGACTGACAATTTTTTTTAATAGTCTTTTTATTATTTTTTTTTTCTAGTGTATGAAAACCTTTTCTGGATAGAAATAATGGTCCGATTACCACAAATAGGGTACCCAACTTTCCGTACCGAATTTGATCTAGTTGGTACTTTATTTAGCTCGTTTTTTGAATTTACTAGAAGTTTTTCCTTGAGAAGCGGAAATTTGGTAAAATTACTGTTTCCGTTATTTTAATTTTTTAATTTTTTTATTATTAATTGCGTTTTGATCGCAGAAACTTGAAAATCTTTCTGAGTACTAATATAGGTAATATTTACGTTTATTAAAATTTTGAAATGGATTGGTTAGTTTTTGGCTAAATATAGACATAGAACTTTGAATTTTTTCCAAAAATGTTTAATATTGCCTGCAGTTTTTGGTTTAAAGGTATGACATTTTTATAGAAGCCTATTCATATACTATTTAATCTATTTACAAAATATTTTGAAATCATGACTGAATTTTTTATCATGAAATGATAACTCCTTGAATATTGATCCTAGGGATTTTAAATTTATTTTGCATATTTATATATGTAATTTACATTTGTGGTAAATTTTGGAATGGATTATCAGTTTAATATATTGCAATATATTTAAACTCGCTCAGAATCGTATTTTCTAATGCAATATTATTGTATTCAAATCTTAAGTATAATAAACCACAAATTTCTCCGAGGACCGAAGGGGCGAAGGAGGAACGTCTACAATCGGCCTTTCCACTCTTTTTTATAAAACAATTACAAGAATTTTTTGCCAAAACTAATTAAATAATAATTTTTATTGAGACAAATATAGTAAGCAACGAAGTTTTTACATACTCTCACAATTTAATATCCGAGATAAACCTGTAAGAATTTTAATTTCTTTAATCTTATTTAAATATAAATGTAATAGTTTTTATCTTTTCCCTGTAGAAGACAATCAGCACTCTTCTATGGTGCATCAAGACTGTCGTAAAGGCTACAGCTAATCAGGATATAAACCGTTGAAAACTACGACATGGGCGAAACTGAAAAAAGGCGGTTTGTCCCATATTGGATATTATAAAAGAATATTGAATATTATATCATATCATATAGACCATTTTGTAATTTTCTAATAAGTCAATCCTACCTTAATTTAGCATGACCACCTACGAGAAGTTAAATTACCGTATAAAAAATCGTACAATAAGTGCCATATCAGAAATATTTTTACTCAGTAATAATACCTCATTTTCCTGATTAATGTGTATATAAGTGGTTTATACATACATTTAATTTTAAAAAATATTAATTAGATTTTTAAAAATATGTTAATATTATAATTTACAATTAAAATGATTTATTTTATTATAACATAAAATATGGTCACACTAGGTTAGATAAATATTGGTGCAAAAATTAATAATATATACAAATAATATATACAATATGCCTGTACAACAAAGTGTAACCTGACGAGTAAACGTTAATGTTGTGACTGAAGAAGCATATAAAATGTCCAATTGCTCTTATATTTATATATTTACTAAATCGATTTATAATTGAACATAGTAATAAGTATCGAAAAACTTTTGACTAATTAGGTTCTTTAATGACTCTGATATGACTGTATGGAGGGAAATATTGTGTGAAATCTATTAAAAAACTACTCTTCCAACGATGTTTGATGCAGATGACTTTGAGGTAGGTATTATAAAAAGTATTGCCAGATATGGCTTTGGTGTTTAAACCAACTATGGTAAGAAACGAAGTAAAGAATATCTGTCAGTTAGCATATTATACTTATTTTTTACTCTATATTTAGAAACAGAAATGAAAAATTGTATTATTTGTCAATAACTATATTATATATGTATGTATATTTATTCTTGATTACAGCAACAAGATCAAAAAAGTGGAAAGTTTTTAAAGCAAATATATCGGATATCGGAATATATCGGTTTCATGGTATTTGAATGAAGAAAAGTTATAATAAAATTACATTTAGAAAGTAAATTGATTAGTTTGGATAATTGTTTTGTCGAAAGAAAATATCAAAGACCTTTAAAAAATTGCGAGGTAAGATTCTAATATTAAATTAAATACCTTTATATAGACTAATAATAATTAAGACATACTTACCCACCAAAATGTATTTTTCTAAAATATACATACGAATAATAAATTTCAAATTTAATTTGTGGGAGAACAATATTTCTGCAGGTTATTTTATATAATTATGTAATATAATAATAATTTTATAACTTTCGGATATACATATGTCATATATATATATTTGATATTTTTAATGCAATGTATGATATTAACTCATTACGGGTAAAATAAAATGATAAAATGTGTATATTATTGTCTATAGAATAAATAGAGATTCATAATACACTATCGTAATATAATATAAGCGATTCATTCAACTAAATATTATGATATCTATTTTTAAATTTTTAAATTTTATATAATTATAAGGAAAATATTTATAAAATAAAAAGTTATACTTAACATTTTTCGTATTGTCAATACATAACATGACTTTTAATCGATTGATCATTTTTAATAGAGATTCAAATTGTATTTAAATAAAAGGTGAAAATCATTTAATAATATGTTTAGTCAAAGGTCCTGTATGAAATATGTAAATAATTAACCTAACACAATTAAATAACATCTACATACCACCACAATTTAAAATATATTCAGCACATTTAATTGCTGTATCGTATCCTATAAAAAGTTAATTTCTATACTGTAGTTGTCAAAATAATTGTATAAAAATCGTAATTATCAAAATAAAATGTTATGAAACTACATAAGTTATTTAACTATTTATGTAAGAATATGTAAAATCTGAGTTAAAACCTAATATACTTGTCTTCATACTGTGTAGAGTAATATAACCTATATTTTATTATCATATTTAAATAAGTAGTTTTCATATTAAAAATTTAAAATAATATTTTGTTTCTATGTATAACGATCAGAGTACCAGAGTGGAACATTATATTGAGTATATGTGTAGTTACATTATATTAATTATAATATTATATATCACAAAGTTAGGATAATTATATTTAATCATAATCTATACACAAATATTTTGATAAAATAAGAATTTTTTTTTAACTATATTAAAACAGTATTATTATTTTATTCGATAATATGTATACAGAATGTCTCAATGACATTATCTCTGCGAAAAATTAAAATATTTGAATGCAATTTTTTTTCAAATTGTTAATTAGGCAAAGGACTATAATATTACATTTATTACTTACTTAAAAAAAGACGTCTCATAAAAAAAAACTCTTATTTTTGAAGTTACATAAAATTTGAAAATAACCATTTAAAAAAGTATATTTATATAAGAATTTTGACGTATTGATCTTTTAATTTAATGAAGATTTTGATTTTTAGGAAATTTTTACATTTATTGAAGGAATGACGTCATGGTTTTTAATAATTTAGTATTTTAATATCATGGTACGTAAAATTCGTTTTATCAATATTATTATGAACGCTCTTAGTGCTTACTACAGTTAAAATCAGAGTTGTTTTTTTTAAAACATTTAAACTTGTGTTTAAAACACGTTTAAAACAAAAAACAAATTTATTGCAGAAAAATTATATTTTATTACATTTTTGAATTTAATTTTAGTAATTAAAAGTAATTCCAAATACTATATTTTTTCCACCAGTTTACATAAATAATTAATAACGACTTTAATTTAAATAAAATAAAATATTTATTTAAAACTAATAAGTAAAATAAAATTCAATTCTTAACCTTATGTACAATATTGAAAGTTATAAAATTAGTTAATTATAAAATTTACTATCATACTTTAACCAAACGATAAATAATATAATTTACGCTAAGAGTTTATCAATACTATCATTTATGAGTTATGACAGTGGTACCACAATTGAAATATCTTAATCTAGATTTATAGTACTTTTTAAATTATTCAATTTCAAATATTAAATTTGATTTTTAAAAAAGGCGTTTTAAAACATAAAAATATGTTTTTTTATTTTTTGTTATTTAAAAAAAAAAAATGTTTTATCAAACTCTGTTAAAAATACAAACAATTGTTGTAGTCATGTAGAGTTTCTCAGTTAAGCTAAACGTCGCTCAGTTATGTGCTGAGTTAGCAATATGCAGTGATTCGTGTAGGGGTTCATAACGATAAAATAGAAATAGACTGATATGGTTAAATAGAAGTAAGAAACTAGAATGTGTAAAAACATGTTCAAAACACAAATGATTTATTATAATATCAGTCATAAGTAAATAAATTTTAAACAACGTACCTCCAAAAGCTTCTTTTATCGCTTCTATAAAAAAAAGAATAAATGAAAATATGCATTAAGTAATTTATGAGGAAACTGTACTAATTAATATTGACTGATTAAATTACATATTATAATAATTAAATATTATAATTCTAAAAACTGTGCTTTTATTAGTGGAAATATAATTTAAATTAACGTTTAGAAAGCTAAGGTTGAACGATGCTACCATATAATATAATATTTTCTGATCATTGGTAGTTGGAAATGTAACAAATAAACTATATAATATTAAATTCAAATTTATACTACGTTTATAATTACCAGTACATTCATATTTATCCATAGATTTCACTACACAATTAAAAATGAGTGAATTAATAATAATATCAAATATTATAACATTTTTTAAGAACATTTTATAATATAAAATATGCGTTGTAAAAGAAAAATATAAAAAAAGGTTCTAAAAATTCTTTTAATTATAATAAATTACGCTATATAAATTATAAATTTACCATGATCAACACCATTGATAATAATGTATAAATGTAAAGTTAATATAATAAAACAGTTTTTCGAGAAATTCATTATCAATTTAAGTTAGAAAAAAAATAAGTTCACACCAACGCACCAGATTACACTAAATGAGCTTCTATACTAAAAAGCAATGATGTACTCGTATATATTAATTTACACTGGTTATTAGTTATTTTTCATTTAATACTAACTTGTAGAATTCAGTTATTTAATTTAGGTTAAACTACTTGTCAAAAATCTTTCTTTGAATACCTGAACAAATTAACAAATCAATTCAGAGAGTTCTTTGTGGGATATTTAAATAAATGTACGAATTTTAATAAAAATATTGTAATAAAAACATAATTTTACATAGAAAAATTAATACATGGAAAAAATATTTTTAAAAAATAATATAGCGATATAATAAAATAACTCCTAATACAGGCTAAAAGTAAAATGCTCAGCTTTCTTCATTAAGAACTATAATATGTATGTAAATTTGAGCAAATTTGAGAGTTGTTCAAGATTGTAATATGAAACACGCATTATATTTTGAATACCTACGTGGCAATGTATGAAAAATATTTGCAATATTTAAAAAATTACCTTTCTAAACAACCACCAACTAGATAAAATTCTGTATAAAAAGCATACCGCATTTGTGGTAAAAAGCATTAAAAGTAGACAATGTATAAGAAGTATGTAGTTTGTACATATATCATACATCATTATTTGAACACTTGATCAAATTAACAAATCGATTCAGTGGTTCTTAGTAAGATATTTACAATAAGAAATACAAAAATATGATATGAATCAGCGAATATTTTATTGCAATGATTTTACATGAACATTGCTGCCGAATGTTTTGACAAAACACTGTTTTTACAAAAAAAAAGTCACAAAACTATATGAATATAAAACCACTTATCTTATGGTATATAATAAAAAAGTTAACAAGATCAAAATATTATAAAATAACAAACATTTTCAAATTCATGTTGTCCCTTTTGACCTAAATTTAGGTATTATATTAATATATTAATAAAAAAAAATAAAAAATATTTTTGTAAAACCAATACATTCTTAGCTTGACAAATTTTCAATTTTTTTCAACAGAAGAAAAGCCAGGTATTTAAATTTAATATTATATAATTTATATATAATTTAATTTTATATATATATATGTATAAACTAAGTGTAATATAAAACGTATCTATCAACTTTTTTCAGATTTTATTTAATCGTAGCGATCGACAAAATCTAACGAACAGTTGTTTTCTAATTATCTACAAACATGTTACCTACTAAAAAAAAAAATGCCTTTAGTCGCGTTTAACATATGCTGCGTGAAAAAGACTTTAAATAAAATACGTAAGTAAGTAAACGACATATTTTAAAAACGAATTATTAATTTTTAATTATTAGATAAGATATTATTATAGATAAGATATTTGGGTATTTATTTACTTTACCGGAATTTCAGAGTTTTCATATTTTATTTTGTTTACCTAATGTAGTTTTTGACGCTGAAAACGATGGTGTAATTATAATTTATAGGTCGGAAATAGTAAATATAGTAAAATAAGAAATATTAAAATGTCAGCAAGATAAATGAATAATGAATATTTTCTAATTTTAGCTGGTGATTTTCTTCCTCAAAATGATCCAGTATGGACATTTCTTTTAAATTTTATTGAAATTATTGAATTTTATTATCAAGTTATAATGACTACATAGTATTAAAACTCAAGATTGTACAAAATACCATAATACAAAATATGTAGAATTTTTCAAGGATGATCTTAAACCAAAACATTACTGCCTAAACTAAATAAACTAATAAAAAAATCTTCTTCTCTATTTATGTTGGTTGGTAACTTGATTGGAATATTATTATATTACATATTATTATGCTTAATAATTAAATAATAATAATAATAATAAATAAAAACTCGTGACAACTAGTGGAAAAGGACCGAATGCAAAAACAAAACTCGAACAAAATGTAGCCCGCTTGATGGAAACAAGAGTTTTGGTTTTGTTTTTGCTTATCAGCGGGAGAATGCGTCTTCCGGTCGACGCTAAGTCGGCGAAAAACGTCCTGCGCAAATTTATAGCCGCCCGTGTACGATTTGCCGGTTCGATACGAGTACCCGTGAGTGTCGGACGAATGATTCATCTGATCGGTCGTGTGTGATGCTGTTATACATTTATGCGTTTATACGATAAATACGATCGTACGTCGTCACATCGAATATTGTATAAAATTATACTTTAAAATATATATTATATTTCATATACTCATCCAAAGTTTTATTACAATAATACCATATTATATGCGAAATAAGTACCTATATTATTATTATTATTATTATTATTATAATGTCACGTATAGATAACGCGTTTTTATAAAGTATTATTATGTTATATATGTGTTTTTATACTTAACACTTACCTACCGTGGTCGCTGTTGACCACGACTGTAAAATAATATTTTATTTATATATTATGTATCTACAATCGATCGGATGATTTACGAACATTAAGCATAAGCGATCGCAGCATGTGGGAGATGCGCGATGAAATAATCAACAGACTCCGACTGCTACTAGCGAGAAGCGTGTAATATTATTATTGTTATTATTAATTATAAAAAAAATTATGTTTTATTACACGCTCAAAGTGTATGAATCGCAAGAATGAACGATGTCACACCTCTCGTTTATATAAATAATCAAATTTCATTATACTAGAAATATTTAAATTAAATTAATATAAATGAAAACATAACTTGATCAGACATTTTTTAAAAAAAGTCAAATATATCTTCGTTTTAACATCAGTTTTTATCATATTTTTTATGATAAAATTTTTATGATTTTTTTTCTAATTGTTGGAAAATGTTCAATTAATAATTTAAAAAACAGTCGTTGCAATTTTGTAAGTTAGATTAGATATAAAAAACATTTTGTTTTCTTTAAAACTTTATTACTTAATCCAACTTTATAAAGAAAAAATGTGTATTTTAGAAAATATTTAACTTTCTAAGTTTATAATTAATAATTTAAAAAGTAACTCGTTATATACCTTAATAATACAAGTATATAAGACATAAATATTATTCTGAAAAAACTTTCAATTCATTCAATTTTCTTAATTATCATATAATTAATATACTCTTCAATTATTTTTAAATAACAAAGTCGTATTAGGTTATTTTTCGTAGTAATTCAGAATATTAATTGTAGAAAAAATGTTGACATTATTTTATAAACTAGAGAATTGATGCAATAAACCACAATTTAGTATCATTAAAATTACAATACCTATATACAATCATATGATAATACATTTAATTGTAAAAATATGTATAAAATTAATTTTTTTTTATACTTATTCGTATAATTTACAAAATGTATTATATATTATTTCAATGATTGAACAATTTAACACCATTTGAGAAGATATTTATGTTGTATAAAATGCACAATTTCTTGATTACTAGATAAAATTAATGTTATTTGTTGCTTTTAATGGTTCATGATATTCATATTATTAGCTTGAAATATTTTTCCATTTTATTATTAAAAATATATTATTATCATATTAATAAGTTTTATTGTTCTTATTTACGGTTTATATGTATTTATTTATATTTATAGATAATTGTTGTTGAAATTTTGAGCAATAAATACTTCTATCTAAATTTTTTAAAAAAATGGGTTATTATAGTGTATACAAAATACAACGATAATAAAATAAAATCTTAGTCATATCATAATAATTAAAATTCATTCGAGAAATGAGTTGAATAAAGTACCAACTTGACAAAATTATCCACCGAAAAGTATCCATTCGTAATAATCGGACTATTATTTCTTCATAGATAACAATAAAAACACACATCATTGTAAAATTAATACACATATTAATCTTAGCTCAGAATCTAAAACGCAATATCTACATACAGGTATGTTATACTGTATAATTTGTTTGACATAAGATATTTTACAGAATACCTGTATTTCCAAAATATCTATTATCCTTTAATAATATATGATTGGTTAATTTTTTATGTATAAAATTATATTATTTTACTGAAAAATAACTTTCCTATGTAAAAACTTGAAAAAGGTATGTACTAAAAAATAGTTACTCAATTAAAATGAAAAACTAAACATTTTAACATTGAAACTCATTATTAATTCCCGGCCTTGTGTACCTAGATCTGTACGAGATTTCGTGCTATATTTATGAAGCGTGAGGTGGGCGACTTGCGGAATTTTCACGATTCGCATGAAAACGCAATGGAATTCTCCTGTATTTGTTCGCGAGAACGTTGCGTGTGCCGTCGTTCGTGCCGCCATTCGCGCGCGCGATCTATAAAAAAAACCGTTTCTCCCGTTCGGTGGATCACGTGTATTTTATTTTGCGGAGATTTAATAGTAGTCGTCGTCGTAGTCGTCAATCGCCATCACTCGCAATCCGAACCACAGCACACGTGCGATAATGTCTAATAATAATATTATTGGAATATCGGTACACGAACATCTCACGAAGTTCGAGTCGAGAATAAATTCTCCTTTACGAAACGACGGGCTCCATAAATCAACGGATGGCACGTATATTGTATTATCATATAGGTAGGATACGTGTACGATATAAAATACGAAAAAAAAAAACGAAAAAAAAAGAAATAAAATAGACTGCCAGCAAGTGACGACCGAGATATTGTTATTATCGTCGCGCAAGAAAAAAAAAGTAGATGACTTGATCAGAACTGCATCGAAACTGTCCATGATATGCAGAATCGAGCGCCTGCTAGACGATTTGTGAAATTATTTTATATTATATAAAACGTCAGGACGAACTGATTGATGTATTATTTATTATGTTTGGACTAAATGAAACAAAAAAATTAATAATAATATATTTTTGAATGTCCATAATGTATAATAGGTACTTACCTTGCTTGAAACACAGTACTTATTACAGTATTTATAATTCACCTTGGTTTCTAAATTTTGTTTGTTAATTTGTTTGATTTTCAGTTATCTTATAATTTCCTGTTTTAACTGCATTTTTGATTAAAGTGTCTAATCCTGTATGCAGTGGCGTATATATCTATTTATACAGGAGGGGTTCAGATTTTTTTTTTTCTTAGAAGCTTTTTTGAAACCGAAATCCCCCCGAAAATGAAAAACTTAATTACAAAAAAATGAAATTATATATGTTCTCTTTATACATTATAATACAAAATGTAAAATAATATTATCAATAGCAATTTTTAATTTTTTTATTGTTTAATGGGAGGGGGTGTAAAGCCATTCGACCTTACCCCGTCGTAAATGCGTCTCTGCCTATGTAGTTCATGACAACGACTACTTAATATGTATTCTATATATAATTTACTTATTATAATATTAAATATTGATAATATGAATATTACTTTCTACAATTTAGTAATTATTAGGTAAGAAAAATTACAAAAATTATCTCAGAAATATGATTTTTCCAATAAACGAAAAATTTCCTAAATATCGATATTTTGATTAGATTAAAAATTATAATTTGTAAATATAAATATGCAAATTTCTAGCAGTTTGCACTTTTTATTAAATAAATATTTATGCAGTAGATATAAAGTATAAAGAAATTATTTGTTACAATAGTACATATTAAATATAAAAATATAATAATATTACAATTCCATGAATCTTAATTTATTATTCCAAACGATCAAATTTAATATACATTTATATTTCAAATTTTCAAAAATGATCTTAGAAATTTCAATACTGATAAACAAATATGAACACATTTAACATAACGATTGCAATATTAAACTAATATTAAAACACACGAAGAATCATTGTTTTTTATTTCATAATTTTTTATATTATTTTTAATGTGTATTGTAATGCAACTATACACAACTATATAATTGCACACTAATAAATACCTAACCAGATTTATAAAAATAATAATACAACATGTGAAACGCAACTACAATCTTCAGTCGGGTATTTTCCTCTTTTTTTTTTTTTTTTTTTTGTCGTCTGGTAAAAAATAATTTGTATCAACAACGTATAATACTATGTTTATAGTACGGTTGATGGTCGGTGTCTTACCGGTCTTCGAGCCAACAAAATTTATGTCCGATGATTATGTTATCTCTTATAATATATACGAATGCGCTGTGCCGGCAAATACTAATATACCGCGGTATATAATATAATAGCGTATAATAATAGTAAATATGTTATAAATTTTATTGTCGGCGGCCGGTCTGCAGGGTGGTCCAATGCCATCGTTACGATTTATTGCGGTACGTCACGTTCAGGTACCGCACACGCGGTCTCTTTGGTCGTCATCGAGTCCGCCGAAAGTGACGTACGTGTTTACGATCGTCCGTCGTTTCGCAATTCGACTAACAATAGTAATATTATTATATTATCAGTGTTGTGCGTTATATAGATAAAATATAGTTATCTTTTTATCTTATCTAGATAAATAAATAGGCTATCTGAAAATAATCATCTAGATAATTTATCTAGATTTAGATAAATTTAGATTTAGTGTTTATCCATATAATTAATAAAATATGTAAGGAACAAATATTTGTATAACATTCGGCTATATAGGATGAGCATTGAGTAATATGGATGAATGAAAATAAAATATTGAAATTTGAGATAAAAAAAGAGAAAACTGCTGCACCAGTAGAAACAAATATAGAACAAATGAAAAAGGAAGAAATAATATTGAAAAATAATTAATTGATTTAGGCAATTAAAAAAACGAAAAAGCTTTTTGGACGGAATTCTGACATAGTTGAAAGAAATGGTGACATCAGATAAGAAAATAAGAGCTTTAAAGGACAGTTAATAGAGTGGTGAGTAACTAATGTGACCAGATGTTCAATAAAATGGAAACAAAAGGAATTTGAAAAGTTATGGAAATGTATATCCACTAAGTTTTAATTTTGGTAAACGTTCGGAGAATTTGACAGTTGAGGAATCTAAAGGACAAGAAATGGCAGATAGAATAGTAGCCAAGGTAGAGGAGTTGATTTTAGGGTTTCAAAGATAATTCTCATTGACTGATTAATCTGGACATCTATTTTAGATACATGACAGCTATTTACCCAAACGGCACAGCAGTATTCAGTTGTAGAGTACACCAATGCGATAGTTGCTGTTCTCAGGACATTAGCGTTTACTCCCCATTCAGTACCAGCTAGTTTAGTAATGATATTATTTCAAGTGGATAGTTTCAGGACTATTCTTTCTAAATGAACTCTGTACGTCAATGATCGGACCAATTTAACCCCTAGATATTTTGGAGCTATGTTATGTTGATCTTGAACTTTAAATGCGTTAAAGTTGATGTTGAGCTTCTGATTAGTCCATCTATTTTTCAGGTGAAATATTATTGATTCCATTTTTATCAATTGATTGACTTCAGATTCCACGTTTTGTAATATTTTAAGAGCGTGTATAAGTCCTTATTTAGTTTATTTTCATGCGTTTTAAAGTTGGTACTCTGTACTGCTAAAGTTGTGTCGTCTGAATATTGGAGCTACGGAATGAGAGATTCTCTAGTATATCATAAAATATATATAAATTAAATATAATTGGTGCTAAAATGAATCCATGAGATACTCCGTTATTTAGGGTTTCCCCGTGCTAATGTTCTTAAATAAAATTGTGATGCATAAGAGGATCATTAAAGTTTATTACTCAGCTCTTCTTACAGTGTGCGCATGTGTGCTGTAATCAATTTTACTGATAATAAATTAGCAGTTTTAATTTGTAAATTCAATATCATTACGTGCTGGCATCCTGTTTAATACCAGCAATCAATAAATTCTAATTGATTATTTATTATTTCAACATATATATATTTCAAAGTGGAAACATCAAAAGATATGAATATTGAACTAAGTTATTCTTCATTTAAAAACTTCAGATAATTTAATTTATATAAATTATCATTTTTAAATTAATAATAATATAAATATTTCCTATATGTAGAATATATATTATTAATAATTAATAGTTAATTTTGTCAAAATATAGAGCTTTAACACGTTTCTAATAGTGTAATTTTTTCTTAAAAATGTTTAATATGATTTGTAGTTTTGGGTTCTACGGTTTGAAAATTGTATAGAAGTATTATCATTTATTGCTTAACCTATTTACAAAGTACATAGTTTATCGACCGTCTCAATTTTTTTATAAGCTTCTAAAATTATAATTTTTAATAAAATTTAATAATATGATATTTTAGATTCTGAGCGGAGAGAGGGATGTATTGATTCTACAAAGATGGTTTTTTTTTTTTTTATGTATGAAAACATTTTTTCGGGTAGAAATAATGGTCCGATTATCACGCATAGTATATGCTTCGCTTGCTAATGTAGTCTACATGGTACTTTATTAAGCTCATTTTTCGAATTTCCCAAAAAAATTTCCTTAAGAAGCGGAAAATTGACAATTTTTTATACACTTCTTATTATATATTTTTTTTCGTGATTTCTTATTATTTTAAATAGTAGAGACTTGAAAATTTTTTTATTACTATCATAGGTTATTTACAAGCGTGGTAAAATTTTGGAACGAAATAGTTAATTATTTTGAAAAATATAGAGCTTTGAACGTTTTTCCCAAAAAAATTTATATTAACTACAATTTTGGGATTATCTGTTTGAAAATTTTATACAAGTCCAATACTATATTACTTAATCATTTTGCAAAATATTGTGAAAATCTAAACAGGCAACTTTTTTTATAGGCTTTTATTATTTTTTTTTCTGATCTATGAAAACCTTTTTTCGGGTAGAAATAATGGTCCGATTACCACACAAAGGGAACATTTCTATACCAAATTTTATCTATTTAGTACTTTATTTAGCTCATTTTTTGAACTTCCCTAAAGTTTTTCCTTGAAAAGCGGAAAATGGGCAACTTTTATAGGCTTTTTTCTGATGTATTTTTTCTAATGCAATATCATTGCATTCAAATCTTACTAATTATAATGAACCACTAATTTCTCCGAGGATCGAAGGGACGAAGGAGGAACGATCACAATCGGTTTTCCCACTTTTTTAATTATGATATTACTACCATAAAAATTGAAAAATGTGTATGTCCAAAATTGTTAGTCAAAATTTAAAAATCCAAGTTTAAATTATAATAAAAAAAATGTAAACTATTGTAAATATTTAATTTCATATGTTTAAAATAATGAAATATTGTATTGTTCTTAACTTACTGTCTTTTTTAAAATAGTTTAGAATCGTAATAGTTTTTGCGAAATCGATTAAAAACTACTTTTCTAATGATGTTTGATGCAAACATAAAGTAAAGAATATTTGTCAGTAAGATACAATACTAATATTAAAAATTGTAGACAAATTAAAATCAAAAAGTGAAAAGCTATACATTTTAAATCAATACATATTACACAATTATGGCTCAATAACAAGTAATAATATTTTTACTAACTAAAATTTTTTTTATATACCTACGCATATTCGCGAAATAATAATAATAATAATAATAATAATAGTATTATAACTGACAAAAATATAATAGACTGTGGCTAAAGACACGACCAGTTTGATTAGTTGTGTATATATAAAAGACACTACTAAATGGCTAATGATAACAGACTAATCGGTAATGATAACAGATTTTATATCAAAATATTTTAAATTTAGATATTTATATTAAATATTTATAATAGTTGATAGCGAAGGTATTTATAATGTTGACAATAACAAGCTTTCTGATTTTGATGATGTTTTAGAAGGTACATGTGTTTCTTATTTGTTAATACATGTTTAGAGCGTTCATAGGTTTTATGTTTCTTCTTTTACTTTACATGAGATATAAATATATATATATATATATAATTAATAGTTAATACATATCAGTTTTAAACATCTTTATGATTGAAAACTATGTTCCACTCAAAACTCACACGTACAACAAAACAATATATAACCAAAAAACAAAATCAAAATCAAGTGAATGTGATCAGTGTTACCAAACACCACATACCTATCTCCCTTCTTAATTTTACAAAAAATAAAAAGCAAAATGATTTATATAATATTATAGATCATTATAAACAAAATATAAATATAATTAATTACAATAGGTAGTATAAATAATAAAAAAATATATTGGAATATTGGTATTTGTAATAATAAATAAGACAGAAGAAGAAGAGCGCAATAAGACTAAACCAATCAAATTATATCATAAACCCATATACCCCCACTACTAATTATATCTTAAACAATTATGCGAAATACTTTAATGTGCTCTCTATTAGCAATATTCATAAACAAATATGTGGGGATTATTGGATCACACTTCGGTATCCTATAAAGGAGCCTGCAATGACGATAATCACTCACTCTCTCTTTTTAGTCAAGCGCCATCTACTCTTGAAGTCATCTTTTTCTAGCAAGTAATATTCTTTTTCGCATAGTCATGCAGTAGGTAGTTGACTTCCCGACTGACCACTCAGCCCACTAGTCGTATCCCAAATCACAATTCAATTTTTCATAAAGGACTCATGTAGAACTCTTTTACGGTTGCAGACGAATTTGCTGGCTGTGTTCAGAGTTATATATTCTCATTTAATATATTTCTTTTCACGTTGGTTTAGACGTGTTTGCTTTGCATGGTTATTAGTTATTTTACATTTTATATTAACTTGTTTAATTTAGTTGCACAATTTAGTTTAAACTACTTGTACATTAGTTAAACTTATTTCTTTGAACACTTGATTAAATTAAAAAATCGATTCTGAGAGTTTTTAGTGAGATATTTTCATTAAGAAATACAATAATATGATATTATTTCTGTAAGGGAACGTAAAATATTATTACGCGTACCCCGGTCACCAACCAAAATGCCTAATACCATTGATTACTTATCAGATTCTTAAAACATATATATAGCTGTGATACCTAGCTGTTGCCTAGAAAAATTTGTGAGTGTGAAGGTGTGTATACTTGTATATTGATTTCACAGACAATGAATTTAAATTTAAATAATTAACATTCAGTTAGGCACGCAGAGTAAAAATTTACCACATTAAAAACTAAATATTTAATTACACGCGATTTTACTTATATTAATAATATGTAATAATGTAAAAAAGAAAAATAACATAGAAAATACGATATGATGATGTTTGAATCAAACATCTAAACCGCGGATCGGCGTTATAATTTTTTCGTCGCGCGCGCGAACTGGTCCGTGATAAACGACACCGCCCGCGACTGTAAAATAACGTAAGCACTTTCGCGTTCAATATAAATTGTTGTTAAAATATTCTGAAATTATCTCAAAATTTTAAGATATTATAAAATTAATAGACTATTAAATTACCAATTATCCTTAATTGAGACTTATGAAATAATTTATAACGATGATAACGATTTTCGTAACATATTGTTCCTAATATGTATTATACATATTTTATACGTGTTTACTTTACCGTTTATATATGTACATAAATATGTAGTACCTATTATACTGTATTAGCCCGATGAAAAAAATACATTTTGCGTTTACAGATTCTCATCGTAGCCATTACGTTTATATATAAAATTAATAAGAAAATATATTTCGAACTTTTCATAGTTTACTCTGCAATCATAATTTACCACGTAAGTATTCAAAGCATGTGTTTTTCTTGTACAAATAACAAATTTTCAGATATCTACCTGTTATTGTTTTTAAAAAAAGATAACTGCGTAATATTATAATTTATAGAATTATAGACAATGGTTCATTAGATTTTTATTTTTACTCAATAAATTATCAAATAATAAATAAATTAGATTATTAGTGATGTAAAATACTATATTAATTTAATTAATAATATTAAATTATTTAATATGTTTTGATGAAAAATATTGTGCACAATTCATGTTACACGCATATCTAATTCTCTCCGATAAATTAAAAATATTATATGAACTAATAAAAAATATATTTTGTATTTAGAGATGCGTTTATATCCGGCGGACTATATTAAATCGAGTTCGTGATAGATTAGGCAGTTAAATTTTCCATTTTACCCGGGGAAATCTAATATTCATTCTCTATCGAAAAGCATAGACAAAATATCAAGACTTACCCAATAGTCTCTATTATCAATAAGTTAAGATGATAGGAATACAAATTCTGCCAATGATCACAAGATATGACATGCCACGAAATTATAGAAATGAAAAAACACTAGCGATTTCCCTTTGTAATATCTCCGCAACCGTCGGAATACCTCTTTGACAACGAATGTCATGCAGTTCTAGCAATGAGCGTGAGCACTCTGTCGTATAGATACCCTTATGGGCTGTGCTGGGGATTGTTTTTAAAAAATTTTGCCGAAAATGTTGACATTTTGTATGTGCCTAACGGTTACCTTGATTTTTTATCGATAATGCTATATGTGGTATTATGGCAGTAATAAAATATAAAAAAAAATATTTTTAACATTAAAATCAAATCTACGCAATAATATTAACAATACAAGCTTATAACTTCTATTATAAACGCATAAGAGGATATTGTATATTTTAATTTTATATGTACTCACTACCTACCCATACTATAATATAGTTATAGTTTTTATACAAGTCCATAGTAGGTTGTACTTCTTTCATTTGTTTTTTGCAAGATATTTTTACTATGACGGTCGCGGAAATACACGTAAAATGTGTGTCGAAATGAGGCAATCGGGACTCTTGGACCGCGAGCGACGACGAAAAAATCGACAGTTTCCATAATATATATATATATATATATGTCGGCCAACTGACGTTACGCGTGTGCGACGAATTTTCGGCGGCAGAATCGACGCGGACAGATATACTATTAATAAGTACAATAATATTATCTCCGTGTAAATTTCACAGATCGCCAACGCGAGATCGGATTATTCGTTATAATGACGTTATAATGCGCTATATAACCTATGCTGGGCATTTACGAGTTAAAAAGTTGAAGTTAAGTTAAAAGTTAATATTGAATTTCTAACTTAACTTTTAATTTCTAAATATTTGTTAACATAACTCGTAGTTTAACTTTTAGATTCTGTGTGAAGTGAGGAATGTATTGGTTTTATACAAAGATGTTTTTTTTTTTTTTTGTGTGTGTATGAAAACACTTTTTTGGGTTGAAATAATGGTTTGATTACCATAAATATGGTATGCATTCGATATTAAATTGCATCTTGTTGGTATTTTAAATAGCTCATTTTTCGAATTTCTCAAAAGTTTTCTTGGGAGAAGAAAAAGTGCCGAAAAATGGCAGAATATGGAATATGGCAATATTTACGGAAATCGTAATTTTTATGAAATTGATTTTAGATTTTTCATGAAAACTAATGCAATTTTAAATATTGGTACTTTAAATTTTTTTAAGTTTTCTCATAGGTAGTTTACACATGTGATAAACTTATGAAACGACGATTATGGACCTATTACTATAATATATTGTATTATACTGAGTTTCACTCAGAATCGTATTTTCTAATGCATTGCATTCAAATCTTTAATAAACCACTAATTTCTCTCAACACTGAATGGACGGAAAATAAATGTCCAAAATCGACTTTCCTGCTTTTTTTATTAAGTATTAATTTAATAAATAACGAGTTAAAGTTCTTAATCCGCTAGTTAAGTTAATACATTTGTATTTACATTTTAATAAATTTAATTGACTATAACTTTTATTGCTAAAGTGTTTTTTTTAAAAAAACAAACAATTGAAATATTAACAGTCTATTAATTAAAACACATAATATATATTGTATTACTGTATAAAAGTGATTTACAAATTAATACAAAATTGACAATGTAGTTATGTTAAGTCATCAGAGGTGTTATCTGTTCGTCGTCTGATTTTATATCTTTTAAAAACTATTTCGCCTTTCTATTGAATTTTTGTTATTGCCATTTGAGTTATATCTACTATCTGTTATAATTATTATTCCTAATAAACAGGATACAGTATGTTATATAGTATGTTACAGGATAGACCATATTATTTTTTCAAAGTTTGGAAAGATAAAAAACCTATTTTTATTCTACACTACCGTGGGAGGTTCATAGAAATTTATTATATATTTATAATAAACCTGTTTGAGGTAGTTAACAGATATTGTGGTATACATCGTAAACAAATTTAATACATTTATAATAATCGTAATGAATACATAAGTGTGATTGGTATATTCTGAAGGACGTTATCATTAATTGCAGTGTCGCAGGAACTATTTTTCTTGTGGGGAGGGGGGGGGGGCAAAAATTTAAGGAAAATCATGAAATATAGTATATTAAAATAAAATACAAATACTTATTGATTTTTGTAAAATAGGCTTAACTACTATTTTGTAGATTAAACTAATAGTCTTATTGACCTAATTTAATTTAAAATTTAAAATTAAAAACAATTTTAATGTTTTACATTTTTAATTTTATTTGTTATACAACTTTTTAAAATTCATTTTATTACATATTATATTATATAAATATTAAAAACAATAAAAATGTAATTTAAATATAAACTATAACTCTAAAATATTTAAGTTTTAAGTGTATACCATATGATGACAAATTTTAAGGGGGGCAAAATTATAATTTGCTCCCCAATATATTTAATGGGGGGGTCGAATGCCCCCTCTGCTCCACCATCTTCGGCGCCACTGATTATTTGTACTACTTAAGGAATACTTTGGCGTCACAAAGTTACTATAAATATAATATAATATAACACAATATGATGGAGTCTCAGCAAGGGACTTAGAATCCTTAACAATATACAAACTTGTGAGGGGATTGTTACGAAAAAATCAATAACAAATATTACAGACGGCCGAGACAAACCGTTTCGCGTCGCACGACTAATTAAGTAGAAACATTACCCCTTAAATCGGGCCGCCAAACTCACACCCGAGGTAAGCAATTTAAGTCTTCTTTTTCCAACGCCGTCTCCAAATATGTTAATACAATATAGATTTCAAACATTTTCATTTTAATAATTCAGGTATTACTTCCTCTGTCCTTATCATTAACAAATCGAATACATTTTTTAAAATTTTTAACAATGCATTAATAACATAAATATACTATTATAGTATTATTTTAGTTATCATAGATTATATATACATACTTTTCTTATTGAAAAATATATATGTATCAAATAATTGTGTGTCCATTGATAAACATTTGTATACTTATACTATTTTGAAAATACACAAACTTAATGTGTTAAACTTGTTAAACACACATTTGCTAAATCCTAAATCACATTTATTATTTTGGACTTAATAATTTGTGTCGGGATTCACTAAAAAATAGTTACTGGTTCATGGTACCGTTCCTCTCTAAAGGTAACCTAACCTTTTGCTGGAGTTACGTTACCCTGGCACCTGAATGTTTGAATTTTACAATAGTTTTTTTTTTTTTTTTTTTTTTTTTTCCATAAACTGTACGAAACTGATACAAATTTGGTATAAATTAATGATTAAGAAAAATATTGTAAAAGTTAATTTGGTTTAGATGGTACTAAGAAACGTTTCCACGGAGGAAAAATCAAATTTTCTTCGAGAAATATTTTTGTATAAATTCTGTAATTCACAGTACAAATCTAGTACGATTAATGGTAAAAAAAAAATATTGGTAATTCAAACATTGCGGAGTAACCGGAGTAACATATTTACTGGATCAATCGTTTTAAAACAATATATTTTGCTATTTTCTAGTTAAGAGATCTTTTGTATAGTGTATCAATATTACGTACGAGCACTTGTGTTGTATATTTTTGTTACCATTCTTGTGAATAATACAAATTATGAGGTCGTCAACCCTTCATTATACGATGATAATTTATTTACCTTAAAATTAATATTATTAAGTAGTATAATATTCATAATATTATATAAAAACATTCAACTTATTTTATGATAACAACGTGTGGATCGATATCCATAAAACCATTGGTATCTACCTACATACTAATTACAATATACATAATAATATAATGTTGATTGAACGCTATATAAATATTATATGCGCGCGACACAAATACGTACGTAGAAACGGTATCGACGTTGGGATGAAATCTTTTCTTTTTTTTTTTTTTTTTTTTTTATCATCATACGTAATTAGATGAAGTTGTCGAATATTTTTAATTCTAAAAATCTACAACTATAATTCATACGATTAATATTCGCATGATAATATTAAATTTAATTTGTTTTTGCAATTCCTATATTAATTATACATACATGAGAGTACATGTCGTACCCACGGATACGTCTAACGAACATCGTTTATTATTCTAATTACGTTTCTCTTGATCGAATCGAGTTTAATCAAATGAGTATAATAAGCAACGAAAAAAATTCCACTGATTTTAATACGATCAAAACTCTAGGTAATTTGAAGTAAATACTTTGTCCCTTGAAACCTAGTGATACTTCGAAGATAATCATTGCATTTAGTTACACTACTACACTCAATAAATTGAAGTAAAATTTAGGGTGAAACAAATGACAGCATATTGTGATTAATACGAATTTCCTTTCACTCGACTATCGATAAATCGATATAGTTTTATAAAGTTTTTCATTAGTCACTCAAACTTCAAATTATCGGGAGTCGAATCGATGAAATGATTATTAATATACTTATCAATTAGTTATGCGTTTATGGTTTATCGACGATGCAGTTCAAAGAGCATAGCCGCAGAACAATTTTGAGCGATTATGAAGTTAAAAAGTAAAAAGTTTAGCACTTTAGTATATAAAATAGAATGTGACAAAATGAATAATAATAGCTTATTATCTTGAAAATGACAGTAAATTTAGTCGAGTGCGGTAATAGAAAACTAATATATTTTTTTCTTGTAATAAGTTACAATTTATTTAATTTTTAATTTCGAGGTCGTTGACTAAGCAGCAGACGTGTGAATAATTTTGTTACATTTTATGAGCTGACATTAAGCCCGAACTCGCAAACTAGTTGTTCTAGATAAGTCATGAACGTAATGGCACACACTAAAAAATAGTTTTAACTTTTTCAAGATGGCGAGGAAGATCTGTTAAAACGTGGTCATCAAAGTCTAACGATATAAATAATAATAATAATAAGGATAATGATAATATATTCCAATTCCTGATGATTTCAAGTTAGATGTGCAGTAAAATTGTGCTCGCAGGTGCAGGTTTTACGGTTATCCACCAGACACGATTCAATAAAAACAAAATCGTGATTCCTTCAATATTGCTGCTGACTGTTGACCAATGCGATACTTGTGCATTTTTTCCTTCTTTCATTTTACACTTCCACGAAAAAAATCAAACTCGACCGAACTCGGTTCGTATATTAATATTACTATTTTGACATATTTGATCGATTTCAAATATAAATCTCGTCCTATACCATGTCGCCACCGCATAACTGAAATGTATTTTTTCGTCACAAAATACTGAGTTATTAGGTTTCTTTACTATCCTCGTTACGTTCGTCCGTCCGTCCTTGTTATTCTTTACCTAGGTTACCAATATTTCAACATTGATATTAATCTTTATAATCAAACAATAATTATTGATTTATGAAGAAAGGTATTACAATTCTATTATAGGATAGTTTATTTTTTATTGTACTTTATTATTATTGATATAATTTAAAATTGAAATTTTTATTTATTTTTCGATAATTAAGAAATGTGTTTTATCTAACATGCTTTTTTTAACACAAAATTATCTCGTTTGCTACAGTGCACATCTTAATAATCTCAACTACTAAAACCTCCTTATTAATAATATGATATTAAATAATATGTATTATTTTATTTATATATGCAGTAAACGGATGTGGGTAGACAACGTACCAGTTATCCTTTTACTGATATTATTTTACATTATTACGTATAATTTAGTGGTAAAAGGAATACCTAGTGTATTTTGGATAATTTATAATTAATACCTATATATATTGTTATATGACCAATACCTAAAAATAGTTTACCATTTTTCATTGTTCCTATTATATATTATAATGAAATAAGTTGTGCATTCTTCAATCTTAAACAAAACTAAAAGTAATAAATTTTTTGTTCAAAATTGAATGTAAAAATATACAAACCAATTAATAAATATTCTTATTTTATAATAAAACGTGCAGTTAAAAATTAAAATATTATATTTTTTATTTATTAGGTACGTAAAATAATTAAAAATTTGGTTAGCAATATTGTACAAATATGTAGCCATGTAATCAATGGCTTAATGTCTTTATTTATTGTTTTATAATATCACATAGAAAACTATGTGTTTATTATTTATATATTAGTTTGTTAATTTTTTCATAAAAATATTGTAATTCGATTAAACGATCAAACCATAGATTATTACTTGTATAAATTATACTTCATACCTAGCCTAACCTAACCAATGACCTAGATTTCTTCCCAAACAAATTGATTAAAAATATTATTTAATATTATTTCGTATTTTTACAATGCAAAACTTTGTTAAAAATTAAAACACAGACAGTGACAAAAACACAATAATGTATTCACGGTTATAAAAGATAATAATGTTAAATAACTAATACGATTATGAACCTAGGCACTTTCATATATTAATTATATTAAACTATTAATTTCTTCGTGGACAAAGGAGAAACGTCCAAAACCAACCTTCCCGTTTTTTAATATAATATTATATAGTTATATGTGTATAGGAAATGTTTAAGCGTGTTGCTAAAATTTTGCATTAATGACATCGGAACGACAGAATTTTCAAAATATTTTTCTCGTGCAAATAACGCCTAAAAAATATAATAAGAATAACAAATAATACCTAATAATAATATATTTTCTTATCGTTTGGTTTATTGATGACAATAAATTCATTCGGCGTTCACCGATAAAAGATCATCGATTGTGCGAAATAGCATAATAATAATAATAATTATAATATTAACAATTTACAACGTACCCTGCTGAAAATCGGATATCGCGGAGTCGCAATTGTCGTCGGCGGCAAATGCGAAGGAAAACGCCTTCGCGTCACGTATATTAATATATATAATAATATAATATTCTCCACCGTTTTCGGCACCTTCCGGCAATCGCGTGGGTCGACCGAGAATGCGACGATATTTTATTTCGCTGCACACACGACGAGAGATAAAATTCATAATGTGACTGGAGAGTCATTAATTATACAACATAAGATCGTCGGTAAAACATTTTTTTTTTTTTTTTATAATCGCCGCCGTTTCTTTGACGTTATCATTGTTAATTTATGCTAAATATATGTTTTTAGTCCAGCGAGAGCCTCAAAATTGGTATATATTCGCGTAAGTACAAGAGAACGTCATATTTTAAGGGTTACACTGACGCGTGACGTGCGATTCGTGTTATCGACGAACTTCTTCAGGCTTTTCATATCAATAATTCCTTCTCTTTAATACGAGTTCAAAATGTCAGCGAATTAGTGGTAATATTATTGATTTTATTCTTTCTATTCATATTTCATAAATACTTATTACATGCAATTAGCAAATCTTCTATATGATAATATATATATTATTATTAGAAAGACTTCACTAATTCTGTTTTTTTTTTATATATATATATATATATAAAACCGTATTTACTTCCTTAGTTCGTTCGAAATTAAAGAATACAATTCTGTATTTTGGTCACCTCCTCACCTTATTTAAAATATCAACTTCAGTGTTTAGATAATGTTCATGATTGTTTTCTTCAATTTATATTCGAAATGTACATTGATGTGTTTCTTTAGCAAAGACTCTTTTACACGTGAATCAATATCACATAAATAAAAGTACATCACACATTAATTAATTATGTAGCATATTTGTTTGGCCAAAATGCATAATTCGAGCTATTGACCAGAAGGAAAATATAAAAATGATCAAAAGTATTTAAATTTTAGAAACTATAAAAAGAAGTATCTATAATAGATTTAATAAAGCAAGGTAAGGTAACCAAGCTGGGTAAGGATTATGATTTTTCTTTTTTAACTCGTTAAAAGTGAAGTTATCAAAATATTTTAAGTAGAGTTAACCATTAAAAATTATAAATAATCAACGCTGGGTATTAACGAGGTAAAAAGTTTTAATTAGTTTTTATTAACTTTTTAACTAAACTTTAAATAATTGAATATTTGTTAACTTAACTTGTAGTTTAACTTTTATTATTACGTATAATACATATATTTAATTCTCAACTAGAAACAGTTTGCCATTGCATAACCTCGTATACACTAGTTGCATAGATTTTTGATTTTATTCCAATAACATTAAAAATTATACACAACAAAAACAATCGTCATGATATTTATGTTTGTTTTAACAAACAAGCGGATTTCAAAACAAATCCGCGAAACGGTTTGCCGTTGTCCATTTATTCTGTCGAGCAAGTGCAAGTATACGCGAGGTATATTATTATAAGTAATAACTACGATTGTTGCGTGATTTTTGTAAATTGGTTCGCCGACGATTGTCGTCTATTAAAAATAAATATTATTATCACGACGACAAGCGATTGTACGAACGTTCGGGTTATTTATTTTATACATTATTATTATTATTTTCGTTTTGTTTTCAGAAGACGACGACGAATCCCCCGAGGTGTGATTATATATTATACACGGAGCTCGCGCGCGCTCGTTGACGATGAAAGAAACCGTGTGGTAATGACTATTTGTTACGACGAAACAGGTATTTGAACTTTGACACACGCAGTAGTCTAAAATTATGACGGCAATGTTTAAGAACAATCGTTGTGCGTACATCTAAAAACAAATCCATATATACATATATATATTTATATTATTATCATACTTCATACTTACATTTGAGTTCGTTAAGTATTATATAAAATAAACGAATTGTTATTGTTCTAGTTATCCGCGGCAGAGTTCTTAAAAAAAGGTTACCACAACCTTGTTATAAGTCGTCATATCATAACACGATATTATAATATTGTGATTCGGGACAAATTGTGAATATATTTTATTAATCTACTCATTTCTTATCGACCTTATTAACTTTTTTATTTTTTCATTAATTTAGAAAAAAACATATAGGTACATTGAAATAAAAATATAACATAACTATTAAAAGCAATAATTATGAATATAGGTATATTAATATAATATAACCTTCATACAGTATTCGAATATAGTAAGTGTACCTAATAAATATTAAATAATTTACATACTGTTTAAAATTAAATATTACATCAAACATTGGATAACAACAAATCAAATGGTTTAAAACCCATTATTCTTAATTATATGTTAAATACTTAAATTCTAGACGTTCCGGCAATATAATATCATAAGTAAAAAATTTATCCATTGAACAAACTAAAAAACAAACTAAAGTACCTACCTAAGAGCCACCTATCTACACAATTGATTAAGCATTTATAAGATTCGTCATAGGTATTTCGATACAACAACTTTTGTCAACTACTTTCTAACATTACATACCATGACCTATATATTATAGCTATAATTTATGAATATACCTAATATAAAGTCAACACGAACAACAAAGACAAATTGTGATAAAATTTCATAGTCAATATTGAACATCAGTAAATAATTTTATCAAATATTGTAATTTATAATTTTCTTGAAAATATTTACTTTTCACACTTAAAATTATCTCTTTATTTCAATTTGTTTAAACTGTTAAATGTTTTAAAAAATATTTTATTATAGTCCAAATAAAATCACTAAGTATTATAATATACTCATAATTTTAACATACGTATGACTAATAAATATTTTATATCAATAATAATAGTAGGAAAGTTCTAATTTATTGCAATTGTTGGTATATTTTTGCATTTGTACGTATAATATTCATATGAAATTCCATTGATTATAATATAATTTTAAGTTAACAAATAAAAAACAGTTTCTAATATGTTATCGACAATACGTTAGTTTTAAATTTGTATCAAAAGATTATTAAAGGAATGTATATCGTATATAAACTATAAAGGTACCTATATATTCATTTAAATATTGTGGCTTTCTATATTATTACTAAGTGAATGGATACAATATATTGTGGTTTTTATATTTTATCAGAGTCTTATAATCTCACAGGTATAAAGATTATGTTAAAAACAGGTTTTCAAAAATGACAATCTACCGATCCACTTAGAGTGCCTTAATCATACAACATTGTAGAAAACGCTCTTAAAAAAATTTGAAATTTAAAAATTTAAATTTAAATATTAATAGTATGGTATATATTATATACTTATACATATTTAATATTTATGCGTTATGAGTAAAATTAGTTTTATTTATATAATACCTATTGTTTTTAGATCAATAACACATAAAATATTTAAAGTACTCAGTTTAAAATAAAAATGATCATTAATTTTGATTAAAACGTCCATAAACTATAAAAACATCTATTGTATGTGTGACATTTCAAAATTCAAATATTTAAAAATTGCTTATAAATAGAAATAGTATATATAATTCATGAATATCAACATTATTCATAATATTATAGTTACGAGTACATGTATGACTTATAGATACCAAATACTTATATATTTCTAAAACCAATAGCAAAAATTAAAACTAATAACCAGCCAACTCACACATACAAAATTAAGAACTATCCTACAACAGTATATTTTATTTAAAAATAAATATACTCTATATTATAAATATATAGAATTATATTATAAACTCTAGAAGTTTTTTTATAGACCTATTTTATAAAACTTTGCATTAAAATCATAATAATTTTAAAATTTTAATATTTTAATATTATGCAAAAATTTTATTAAATATAAACAATGTAAATTTTAGTTTAATAAATTATTGTAGTATTATAGTTTAGTATACATAAAATAACATCTACATTAAAATTAAATAAAACTTATAAATTTATTAACGAAATTTTATCAAACATGATTAAACCACAGGTAAACAAGATGTATGTTTCCAATCCTATTATTATCTATTATTCTTAAATGTTTTCTTGTAAACCACGAGATTTGGTTCACTCAATCAAAACAATCACCCGCCGAAAAATATTAAGTGACAATTACCCTCGAAAAATAGACTCGTTACTTACTATCTACAAATGTTTACGTTTATTACGAAATTGAATATAAAATAATAAAATTACTAAGATTAGGATTTTAATGATTTAAAAAAATACAAAAAATGCTAAAATTACATAAAATTCCGAAATATGTATTATTAAAATGTATTGACATTAACTTGAAAAATTAAACATTATAAAAAATTTAATTATTATTTTTAATGTTTCGATTATAATTGTAATTTATAATTTATATACTAATTCCTTGATTTCCATCGTCTGGATATAAATTAATTTTAATTTATTTATTAGTTTTATTTATTTTATAAAGATTATTATCTGAAAAATATTACTACTTCGTTATATAGATATTATAGGTATATATAGGTACTATATATACAATATATCATTATGCTGTTTAATATTTTCAAACAAGAATTACCGTCCATAAACAGATAATAGATTTTTGTTGACAGAAATGCTTCTATCTATATCATAAAGTTTCATAAGCATATTATTAAAATATAAAATATCGCCTATTATATCTTCTTTATTTTTTATTCTTGAAGATTTTCGTTATTTATAATTTTAGAAATATTCAGTAGGTAGTGTTTTTGATCATTTTATTTTATTAATAATAAATTTCAAAATTTCATAATAAATTGCCGTTACAATTATTTATATTTTATAATTATAAGTACTAATTTATTTTTTAATAATTATAAAGAAAATTCAATTTTTATGGAAAATTAACTAAACATCGAAATATGACCTAAAAAATTATATTTAAACGCTACAAAATAATATATATATATATATATATATATAATAGAAATAAGCAAAATAAAATTTACATTATATTTTAATCAGTATTGCATAAAACATATTTTTCCATATACAGATCTATGTTTCAAAACACCAAAGACAAAAACTGATATTTAATCAAGATCCCAGTCACGATTATTAGATAGGTACCATAATATTCGACTTTGGAAAATCGAAATAAATCAAAAACCGTTAACAATATTATTATTATTATTTATTGCTGATAATAATTTACGTTACGCGTGCATTGTATACAACTGCATCTGCTGCTGCAGTGGACTCTACGCGTTTTTGTTTTCATTATTATATTATTATGAATAAATTAACGGGTTGTCGGAAATGAAATATTTCAATAATTTGTCACGATACACGAATTCATTAGCACACTCGATGAGTAGGTTACCCGCGACTACTAATATGTTAATTTACACGCACACATCGTCTCCCGCGATACGTTTAAAATATAATAATATTATAATAATGATGTGTATTAAGTAAGACAACGTTTCCCACGGATAAACTGAATGCAACACTCATACAAATATCGATTGTAAAATAATACAATTAATATTGTTCGAAGCTGTGTGCGTACATTAAAATTAATTTAAAAAAAAAAAAAAAACACAAACACGGATCATTTTAAGATCAGTTATTATATAATTTCGAGAAATTATTATCCATCCCGATCTACAACTATTTTTGTACCATTATTAATTATCATAGTATTGAATAATGATAATATAAATTTTAGATTTCACGATATAATAGATTAAATAATTACTAAAATTAGTTTAGAAATATAATTTTTCCAATAAATGAAATCCAACATCTTGGTTAAATTAAGAAGTCAACAACAAATTTCACATAATTTGAAAAATAAAAAAATTAATTATATTTTTGTAAATATTAAATTGCTAAGTCTCTACAACCATTGTTTCTTTAACCATTTAATTAGTATCCTTAGATTTACCGTTTTTTAGAATTTATTGAACACTTTACGCTTAGGAAAACTGTTGAGCAATTTTGAAAATGAGCTAGTTAAAGTACCAACTAGACAACAAATCTCTACCGGAAATCCACTTCATTGGATATGATAGGATTATTATTTATACCCAAAAAAACTTTTACGTACCTAAATAATAAAAAAATACATACACGTTATTGTGAAACTAATATATACAATATCATTTTATTTCTAAACCTTGCAATATAAAATATGTAAATATTAGTTGAAATTAATATATTTCAATTGAGCTCTATAAATTTAGGCATTATATGTATAAGTGTAAAAAAAAACTTTTGCCAGCAAACGACCCCTTCTGTAATAAAAAATTATAATATAATGTAAAACACCGAATTTGTTTGGCATTGTTGCCCCACATTATTTGAATATTTCTATATTATGTTATATATTATATTACTGTACTATAAGTAGAACGTCACGCGGACGGATATGATCGTAGTTTTTTCGTGTTTTTTATGTCTCTGTGGCGTCATCGCGGTTTTTCGATATTCAAAATCTACCCGTGACGGAGCCAGCAGAACAATGAAAATATTTACACGACGGCAACGGTTTATCCGAGTAAAACTAATGCGACTTGACAGACAGGCAGACGGACGTGTGCGCCTTTCCGAATATTTCTTTTAATTTTTTTATCCATTAAATTTGTTTGCGAAACTCTTTTGTCGGTCACAACAACAGGATTATAATAATAATAATAATAATAACAATAATAAACACCTAATAATAACAATAATAATAAAAATTACAATATTAATGTCCGTCCGTATCAAAATCGGTCGGCAAGGTTGGCCGGAGCCTTCTAATCGCCAAATCAAATTCGCAACCACCTTGTGATTGCGGTACCTATCATAATATTATACCTATGTACGCATATCGACGCGTAATGATCGTACATTCTTATATCGTTACGCAACGTGTCCGATGCGAATCGAAGACAGCAAACGCGCGTTCGGTCGTCGACCCGTAGAAAACGAAACCGAAACACAAACAGAATTAAAAATCTAATTTCCTCTCCTCGTGCGCTCGACGACGGGTGAAAATTAATCGAAGCACTCGTTTCCAAAAATCGATTTTTGGTTACACGGTGACGTCATCAACATTACAGTTTTTCCGACAATGTAACTATAGTAGTAGCAGTTGCTAGCAAGTATCAAAAATTATAATCCCATCTGAACGAATTTTAAAATTTCATAAAATGTTTCATTGTGCGAAAAAATGTATTTAATATACCTAATTACATATAAGTATTATTTGGTCACTTGGAGAGATAAAACCATTTATAACTCACGTGACTCATTATTATGAGAACCCGAGAAAGTGAAAAGAAACCGTTAAGAGACAATCCAAAAGTTTCCATAAAATCTTAGTCTTAAGGTGATAAATTCTGTGTAGGTACCACAGCTATCAACGTTGATTAATCATTCAACTAGACATGGGTAATATTATATTTGTTGTAAAAATTATTAAATAGGACTACGAAGTTTTGAATTCCTAGTATAGTTGTCAGTAAATAACAAAAGTTAATTTTATAATTCCTAAGAAAAAATACTATACAAAGATAGTATTTTATATTGTTAATTTTTCATATTTTAAATACCTATCTAAAAATATAAAAATAAATTTAAATAAAGGATTTAATCAAATATGGCAAATACCTGTGTATATTATATTACTATTATATATCTAATATAATATAAAATATCCTATATTACTTTTTGAGAAGAATTTAAGGAATATTATTCAAAACTTTTTATCATTTTTTAACATTTTTACCCCAGTTACCGGTTTACCACTGGGATACACGTTCTGAACAATATTTTTACACATTATTTCTCGCGCGAAAACGTCTATTTACAAGTACCGTCATAGTCCAAATAATATCGTCTTGCGCAATATTACAGTTTTTTCGTCCGATTCTCATACGGGTTTCCCTTTCAATTCATTTTTCCCGTCACGGACGGTTAACAACGAGGCCGCTCTAGTCAAAAAACGGTAATCAATTCCATCGTTCTCGCGCGAAATTCTCCGCGCGGAAAACTACAACATTACGAACCATTCAACCATTCATAATAGTAGTACGTCGTGCCATCAATTAGTTACCTAATCGTAATTAATTCCATTTATGTAGTTGTTTTTCTTGACACAGATACATCGCATACAAATAGTTATTTAAAAATATTTCAAAAAATATTAAAATTAATACCTTATCTGCTGTTATATGATGGGTGGTTGTTAATCATTGCCGGATAATTTTCATTTTACTTATTTAGAAATTGCATAAAAATAAAAAAAAAGACACATGAATTAATGATCAAAAATTTAATTATCTACTATAAAAATGAAAAATAAAAATTTAAATGGAAAATTAATTTCCATCACCCCGACCACCATGTACAATGAGAAACTAAATAAATATAGGTACCTAACACAACGAACAATTGAATTGTAATAAAGCAATGTTATTGTAACATTATTGTTTATACAATTGAAGTTCACCTGAAGAAACGTAATAATATTATGAATGTAATATTTTGTTAGGTAATGAGTAGGTATAATGACTGATTCCTATTATTATATTAATACGAAATTGGGTTAGCGGTGATAAGAAAAAACAGTATAAACATTTCATGCGACAAAGATCGGTAATCATGGAACGATTTTTGTATTCACACGTAACATATATAACGATAAATATAATAAATGCATATAAGTCGTCTTTTATAACCTCAAAACGAGTATTATAAAAAAAATTGATCATGTTACATAAAATATACTACACGTTATGACAATATGATTAATTTTTCATATTTTTTGTATCACAATACTATGACTTTTCTGAACGCTCATCTGTTTTAGTAAACATGAACAATATTCATAAATCATAACTATAATTAAGATAAATGTGTTCGTTTCAAAATAAAACTATAAAGTTTTTTTTCCTCTTTTAAGAGTTCTTAAATAAGATAAATTATTTCGATTATATTTTCGTTTCATGCGTCTTTCCTAAAATTTGTGTTTGTTTCAACTCAAATAATATATAGGTAAATAATATTAATTACCTTCAAGAAATTATTGTAAAAAAAAATCATCACAAGCAGTTTATATGAGTATTGTTGGTTGTCTCTAAATTTATCTCAAAAAATAATTACGTAGGTACTTATTATTTATTAGATATAGATAATATGTTTTTAGGGCATAACCAATATGTCGTACACGAAATTATAATAATGGATTTTTGAATTGTCATTTTCGTACTTGTATGCAAATGATATCTATAGATAATTATTTGCAGTCCACTTTTATTATACTTACTACAATCAACATCTGGGAAATTTTCCAATAAATCGTAAGTGACAAAACTTACAAGTTAAAACATACAAAAAACAATTTTTATAATTGATAGCTATTTTTTTTATTAAATATTTGGTATAGTTAAAAAAAAATATGACAGTAAATAAATTTAGAACAATATTCAGTAGTCTTACATAAACCATTTTTGATCTCTCTTGAATAATTTGGTTTTTGTTTTATACACCAATTAGCCTACAAATAGTCATTACATATTATAATGTTGTAAAACTTATATTTCAAATAAGTATGGATATTGTATTTTTGAATCATCAACCGCATAATATTGTATTGTGGGTTTATTAAAAGGAAAAACCTATCCTATTCTCGTTCAATTGTTTATAATTCTATATTACTAAACGGTCGGGAACACGTTTTAAATTATTCCGATTTGAAGTTTACACGACGAGGGTGTTTTGTACAGCAAACTCGCATTATCGTTTGTTTACAAACAACACGACTACATGGTGTCATGCTATAATAACATCACGCATAAATTTTACTCTTTATAACTAATAGTTAGTCACAACGAAACATTCGATAAGAGTGCAGGAGTTCAATAGAATTATTTTCTTTTAGTTTTGTGTGATAGATCGTGCATTCGTGATCTTTATGATCTAAACAATATAGAAGATCTATTAACTCCATAGATCATTATTGCTTTAAATTTAAAACAAAGGTCCTACTTTGAAGTAAGTAGCAGATATGTGTATAATATAAGATCTGTAAATTAACGTCTTTCTATCAGATTGTTGTTTTTTTATACTCAAACATTCCCGAAAATATACTTATATTGTACAATAGTCCGAGACTTATAAAAATATAATAAATATTGTACAAATAGATAATTATTATGATTTTTATAAAATGATCTTGATGGATACTCACGTGAAAGTTGTGATGTAGTAGAATATTATCATTTATATTTATAATAATAATATTAGATAATATACTAGTGATGGTAATGCGTTTTAACAGAAGTCGGTGCCCCGTGAGTTTGTGAAAAATCTACACGGAGAAATGTGGTGCTACAAGTTAACTGTTAATTCGTATAAGCTGCAGAAGTCTCGCAAAAACGCGATAATTAGACTGTGTATTTCTGAGAAGTATAAAAAAGAAAAATATACGTATATTTTAATATAAATGAACACCTCCGAGTTTGCGTTTTAAGTGATATATTATACACTTATTAATAAACAATAATTATATAACTAACGTAGGGTGGTCGTTTCTGAGATTACCAGTTTGACAGAAACGTCAGAAACGACTAGTGTTGGCGGTAACCTAGCACCTGCGTTTAATTAAACTTTTCCTGTTCTTCACGGGCATTTTTCACATCCGCGCGTAGTTAACTATAATAGTGTATCGGTCATCATATCGGATGACGTGTATATGTGTATGAAAACATTTTGTAAATACAAATTATAGCGCAAAGATATTCACTTAAAGAAGAATATTAACAAATATTGATGTTGTAAATATAATTCTACGCTGTTGTGATAATTATATTACCATATACCTAACCTAAATGTAACTAAACGGTGAACGCTAATTATAAAAGTCAAAGTAATTTAAGTAGTTATTTATTAAAATAATAAAACGGGGAGATTGTGAGTGAATTTATGATTTAAATACGATTTTTGCATGCGACTTCATTCTAGTTAGTTGTGTGCGTTATGATGTAGGTATGTACATTGTACATACATTATATTATTGAACACTACGAATGCGATCAACACGTTAGATATCCGAGTCATCCGATCAGATAACATCTTCGTTAATTTAAATTTTCTTAAAATTAAATACCTCCTATAGAGGTATATTTCTTGAAAAATAATAATTCTCGGGTATTTTAAAACGAATAAGTTAATTTCATTTTATGTGATACTCCGTCAAGGTCCAAAGCTATTAATGTAATTGAATGAAATTTGTTTTATTTGTTTTTTTTCTTTTAATATGCGAATAACAGTTTTATAAATAAAACAGATGGCAGAAAGATATAATAATAATAATATATTCGCATAATCGCATAATCGCATATCGCGATGAGCATAGTTATAATATCATGCTCTCTGTTATATTAAAATTTACAGTTGTATACGTTTAATGCTGTGTCTTAAAGATGTGGTGAAGTGTACACTCCAACTTATTACAATATAGCATTTAAGGACTTCAAAAAATAAAAATAACCACATAATATGGTCAATAATTTACTGTTTACTGAATAATTCATTCATATAGTGTGCATTGCAAGTATAAAATACGTAGATAAAAGTAAAATAAATTGTTTTAATGTATATCTTGCGAATGCTTGGTTTTAAATACTCGTAAAATTTTACTGGACTGGCATAGAAAGTGCTTAATGTCGTAGGTACAATGCAACAAAACACATGGGAATAAAATGATACAAACAATATTGTTACATCATACAATAATTGACGATATATAATTATAGTACGTAATTGGATATTTTATATCTGAAAAAATACATATTCCGATAAATCCAAATTTAGTTATATTTGTTAAAAATTAATATTGTAGAAAAAAAAAGTATTTCCAAATGTTCGAGTTAATGATGTTTGAGATAGCACTGCATAATAATATTATATTTAATTTGACTATGATTAAAAAATTCATTTAAATCTCATTATATTAGTAGTTTGATTAACCCCTAAATGTGCCTCCTACAAAAATGTATGGACAAAAATGATTAATAAAATATAAGAATAAAAATGCAATAAATTAATAACAAGTATGTTTTATGTGTGTGTCACTTTTATTATTGTAAGCACACATAGATATATAAATACAACTTTTATTATTATATTAAAATTTAACTTTATTATAAAGTAAAACACATCAAAAACAATTAAGATTAATTTGTTATTTAAAACTATATATGCATAACAAAAATATTATAATACGTAGTATTTAATGATAACATTATTAAGAGTAACAATTGTGTGACTATATATCCATTACACAACTAAATAAAGTATATTCCGTTAAACTGGTATTCCGATTATACAATTTAAAAATTTCATTGATAATATGTCATACAGGTAGGTACTCTTATATTCAAAGTAAAAAGCAAATCCATATCAATGATTATTGAGATGATTGATTCAAAAATAGTATTGTAAATTGATATTATATTGGTGCATTATTGAAGTTTAAAAGTACTATGTCTAGCGAAAATACCAAACTAGGTGGCAGTGTTTGCCGTGTAGTTTATAAAAAAATTAATGCAATGCAAATAACGCGAAAGGTCAACCTGTTGCATTCCAATATTACAATAATATTATAGTGTACCTACTAGTATTATTATCGCACTCCCTAAGCTACTCAGCATATACATATTATTGTAATGCATATTATATTGATGAATATTGATTTTTTTTTCGAAATAAATAATAATTTTACTCGCAGAACAATGAATGATTTATTATTATATTATGTATGACATACCGATGTGGGTGAAAATCAATCGAACGACATAGTTATTTTTCAGATCTATAAAACGTATAATATATGCGTACGTACTAAAATCTGTAGTGTAATAAAAAAAGAAAATCATCGTGTGTTAAAAACTAAAATGGTTCAGCACGCTTTCGTGCCATTGGATCAATTTAAGTTATTTTAATAAATAATGATATATAACGAATTAACCTAGCCACAATAATATTATTATAATTCTCCATTAATGGAAATAATATAATAATATTATTACATATTACATATAATAATAATCGTACTATTATGGTTCGGCAATAGAAAATGTACATTTGCCGTTTTACTCACATTTTTAGCGGTATCCCGACTAAAAAGTATTTTGCCTATAAAATATGGCAAAAAATAATAATGACAATGTTGGAAATTAATCAAACTATTATATTATTATATTGAAAATATAAGTATATCAAGAAGAATAAAAAAAAAGTTTTATAAATTTGACCGAAAGCGTAAAAAAATTAGCATAGACAATTATAAAATTGTATTGTAGTTATGTAAGTTTTAAAAATATCTTAATGGTATAACATTTAATATAATATAATATTATTTTTATTGATTTACTTTACTATTTATAATATATTTTTATACTAACATTAAAATTTTCCATCGATTATATATTTTTTTAATATATATAAAATATTTATTTAAAGAAATAATTGATTATATTATAATTTATAAAAATTGTATATTAATATATTATATTTTTATTTTTTATATTATTATTATTGATATTTACGTTCAACTACATTTTAGCGATAATCTTTTGTCGGTAATGTATTTTCCGCTGAATATTGAATATTTGAGATAACTCACCACTCACGGGTAACGAAAAGTGTTAAAATAAGATTGGAAATCGCTTAAACTAAGTTTTGTCGGCAAACTTACTTTATAGTTCATTTTTTTGTACACATAAATATATAGTTGTTTGAAATATTAAATTAAACTAATAATTATATAACTATTATTAAATAAATTAAAACTTTTTGACTAAAATTATTGTTTATTTTCATAAAAACATTCATAAAACTTTTTGTTTCAAAGACTAAATAGTTGTAATAGTATCACAACTGATGTAAATAATAATAAACTGTGGTGTAAATATCATAATATAATTTATACTATCGTTACTTAAATTTAAAATATTATATTATATAGTACTAATATAAGTATAATTACCTATAGTTATTATTATAATATGCATTTTATATTTTGGTAAAAATAAAAAACTTATCTAAGAAAATATAATAAACACGCGTCTTGGAGATTCATTACTTATAAATAGGATCTAACAGGACCTAGCTCACTTAACCTAACCAAACTTAAAGTAATTTACATACAATGCAACTTATAATACGAATAAAATGAGTTTAGTAAATGGCTTAGGGTTTAAATGTTACGAATTTAAATGTTTCATGTATTATTTGAGATTTTAAGTGATAAATAAATAATACGTGTGTATATGAATTTTAAATGCACAAATATTCAAGACGTATAATGCATTTTTTTAATATCTGATATCGAAAAATACAACTAGACTAAAAACGATTATTATCAAACCCAGCATTAGAGTAAAGAAAAAAAACACTTTTTTTAATAGGTTACCGCGTACTTGGTTACAATAATAATAATAAAATGGTAACGGTTTCATTAGGTACCTATAAAATCCATATTATTATTACTGTAGATGCTAATATTCATAGTATTCATCAACTATATCGCGTAAATTTTGTGGCAGCTTCGTCGTATCGTTATAATTACCGCTGGAGACAGGTTTTTCGCCAAACAGGACACGATATAAGCAACTGGCTATACGGGTACGCCCTTCCCCCAGACGAAATAGTTACGTACCCCATAATATGGTAACAACCCGGATACGCAAACATGAAAATTATTTTATATTATAAACTTATAACTATAATATAACGTTATACATGATGTTCCGCCGTCTTTGTTGTCTTCTCAATACATATTTGTACTCGTTTTTGTAAGGTATGAATATTTGATTTAAAAAAATGAGCTATTTAAATTGAAAAATGTAGCCTTACATGCCATAATACTATTCTATTTTTTGATTTTTGAGGCAATGACAATTTTCTACTGTGAATACAATTTTTAAGTTATGGAAATATTTTGATTTCAATAATATTTATTCATATAGAATTAATAGTAAATTTCAATGTGAACTACAGTATTCGATGTCAATATTACATTTAGACGTAATTCAATGATTTTAAAAATTGTTTTTTTTATAAAATGGAGAATAGTACGTTTTTATTTAATTTTACGTTTTCCATCGCAATTTATTCTATATATTTTTATGTATAACTAATTTTTTAAATACCTATTTTGGAAATAGTAATATCGCCCATAATTGAAAAATAAAATTGTTTATTTTCATTATTTATAGCCAAATAAAATAATACGTTTGAAAACTTATAACTAATAAATAATTTTTAATTTGTATTAAAGTTTTTTCATAGTTGTTATTATACAATTTAGTCATATAACATTAATAAAACAATCAATTTATGTATATTTAAATTTATAAACATAAATTCATAAGATGAAATAAATAAAAAGAAATTACTATTTTATTATAAAAAATATATATATAATAAAGTAACACTTTTAGTCGTATACAGTTTCACGAACAGTTTGCTCATAAAATGAAACGAACTAATGCGTAACGCGTAAAATATTATATTATCACACTTTAAATAATATTATTATTTTATTATAATAATCTGTAAAGATACTAAAATTGCCCAGTGACCTTCCTGGATGCAATTATCTAATCAAGTTTTATGTACAATTCGTTGGTAAAATGACCAAATCGACAGTTCAAAACTATAGATATGCATGTTTTCATAGAGGAAACAAAAAAATCAGATGTTTAAAATCACAATTATTTGAGATATCAAGAATATATAAGAATATTTCATCTGATAAACCGAATTACAAAATGTTGAATATGTTTTTTATTCAAATTAAAATATTTATAAAATTATATCTATGTGAAACAATGGTTATATTTTGATTTAATCTGCATAAAATGTACTTAAAATATATATTTAACGAGTTTATATATGACTTATTATATAATTAAAAATTATATATGAATTTTTAAAATGCAAGGCTAACAATATGGTCAAGAAAACTGAAAGGGTTAATATTAAATCGAGAGTAAATTGTTTTAATTGTTTCGACAAATGTATACAGAGTGATTTTCATAATTTTGATAACGTCGTACTTTTCTTATGAAAGAATATTCTAGTGGTAGAACTTTCTAAACATCCTGCGTATAACAAATAATATCCACTCATGATGTAATCGTCGTTTAATGTGTAAATCTAACATGTCATTAAATAACACAATGCGATCTAGGTTAAAGGTTAAACAGCCAAAGACATAACACTTTGAAAGTCGCTTTCGTTGTACCTATATGAGTCAATACGTTGATATATATTCGAAAAAGTGGTTCAAAGTTAATAATGTCTACGAACCACAATAATAATTATTATTGAATTAATATAATAAAGTAAACAATAATAACCATTCATACATCGAAGATCGTCGAACGTATTTTGCTATAAGAATCAACTTCTGTTATATTTGCGAACTTAAAATCTTGATATATTACGGTAGAAAATGATCCGTATCGAAATGGGCGGACAAATAATTATTTATTCATTACGAAAGGTCGGTAACCGACCGTTCGATTTGTACGTGTAATGTGTGTGCGATATTATAATAGTTATGATATAGTGATATATGCCGCGATTTCCCATGCGAACCTGTTGTGTTGGTATTTTTATGTTATTATCATAACTTTGGATTTCGGTTATTACACTGTTGCTCATAATAGCGTTTGTGATAAACGATACCGCGTCGATTAGGCGGGCCGAGTATAATATTATTATAATAATATAAGAACCGCGTTCTTCGAGACCGTTTAATTGAAACGAATAATTCACCCTGGACGGTTATTTAACTGTCACGGGGACCCGTGATGTCCGGAGGTGAAACACGCAAAAATCACGCGCGTTATTGAATTAATATTGTGAAGAAAGAAAAAAAAAACCGTCGTTCGCGCGTACGTATCGGATCCATATATGAAACGGGCGATTTACAAAACGACATTGCATCATAAGAAACGTTTATTATAATAAATAGATGTGAGCCAGCGGGGGTGATAAACACGACATAATAAATATTTCTCGTTTTACAGTCGGTCACCGGTTTACTGTTATTTTAATATTATTGCCATTATTATACCGTAGCGTATATAGTACGATGTTTCTTTTATTGGATTTGTTTCCGTCTATTTCCTCCAGGACACGTCGTCGTCGTCGTCGTCGTCGTGTAGGCTTCGAACGGGAACATAATATAATAATAATACACCGGATGGTTTTCATCTTTAATGGTATTGTATTTTATGGAAATAGACGCGAAACGATATAATTGGATTTTTATAACAAATCGTTAATCGTAGGATAATAAGTAATGCGGTGATAATAATAGTAATAATATTATATTACTGCCGATTTTATTATACGTTACACTACGTTATTACAATAATAATCAGCTGTAAGCGTTTTTTAAACGAATTTTTTTTTTTTTTACGCAAGTAAATATAATTTGAATCACTAACGTGTGCATTATTGTAAACATTAAATATTAAATATTATAAAAAGACATTTCTTCCTGCCCCTATATCTAGTATAATACATATAATTCATATATAGTTGATAAATTACAACACTGCTTAAACAACAGGAAAACGTATAATTGCCGACCGCAGATTATTCGAGGAGACAATAAGAAGCCTGCTAAGACTCGTACAACATTTTGGTCTATTTAGTACAGGCACTCGACCCAGATCTTGGGATATTGTTGGAAAAATTATTAATTAATTTTATTAAAATCACTCAACTACACAGACATATATATATATATTTTTTAATTATCCTTGGCCAAAGTTACCGCTACTTAGTTTTCATTCAAATAAAATACAAAACCAACAACATAATATAGCAATACAATATTATAAATATATAAAAATAACACGATTGGATTATTTGTCTGTTAGAAATAAATATGACAAGAACGGGGAATGAAATCGGGCCTTTATATAGTCGATCGGCTTATAAAATATAATATTGTTCAATCATATCTATTTAGTATTAGAAAAAAATCAATTTGTAATTTAATTTTGTTGTATGTACATATAGGTACTTTAAAGAAAACTTTATTTAATTATGTCCACTATGCATCATTTATAAAAAAAAAAATACTAATATTATGTTATGTCTATAATATATTTATATTTTATCATGATCAAAACTTATATTGATAATCAAAAATCATCTAAGACTGTTCTTTTTATATAGTACGAATACTGTCCATAAAATAAAATATAGCTATCTATATTAATATAGCTAGGGCCTCTCTTAGGATTTGCGAGGCTCTTCTACCTTATTCGATAACCTAAATATTAAGCTAAATAAGGTTCGATAACCTTTTTTTTGTTTTGAGCGCGAGGCCCCTTTAATATGCGAGGCCCGGAGCATGGGCCCCGCAAACCCCCCACCCCCTAAGAGCGGTCCTGAATATAGTTAAAAAATTACTGAAAGTAAAATTATATTTTAACTTGTCATACGATTAGTTTTGTGTTTGATTGGATTAAACATATTTAATAACAATAATAATAAATAATAATATACAAACATAAAATATTTTAATCTAATATAATATGATATGCCAAAGTTTACTTTATTTATATTAAGTATTACGAATATTTGAATTAATAATTCAACTAATTAAAATATTAAAACAATTTTGATTTTAATAATTGAATATAAATGTTTAAGAACAAATTATTGTACTCTTGTTCATATATTATAAGTATATCTATTATATCTCATTTTGGAAAAAATAGAAATATTTTGATAATTTTTATATTTTTTACAAATTTCGATCGATGTTAATTACCGCGTATTAAAATATGCCTATAATAATAATAATCTATTTTATTATCTCGTTCTTTTTTGATTATTTTACCCAATTTTTAAAATATATTTTATTTCAGAATATACACTTTTTAATTTACTTGTTAGCATATTCATCCATTGTAAAGGTTACATATTTTTACTCAATTTGTATTGAAATTTTACATTTCAAAATTATTGTTATTTTTACAATACACGTTATAAAATTTAGGCACACATTCAGATAACACATTTTGATTTTAAGGGTACATACTTGGCGCCAGGGTATACACTATTTCAGGAACTGTAGATATAGGTACTTATTTGTTTGTAGTTACGTATTTATTTACAATAGGTACTTATATATATTTTACACGATGTACTTATTTTAGTAAAACTTGTTGAGTATTAATAATACATTATTATATAGGTAGGTAGTTAGGTAATAATTTATTTGGTTAAATTATTATTAAATTTAATAGTTTATAAATACGTTATAATAATTTCATGTATATGCGTAATGAAATTGAGAGGCATAACTAATCATTTAAAAATTTATGTTTGACTGAATATTAATTGCCATGATTAGCATTTGCAAATTTAAAAAAAAAACGTCTACAATATCGACCAACCAGATCTATATTATTTATAGGTACAGGTTAAACTTATCATTATGCATATACTGCTGTGAAAGTGGTAAAAATAATTTTATTTATAAACCTCGTAATTTCATATTTCACCGTAGGTAGTCCATATTTATAAAATTTGTATATTTAATACTAAATTATTAAAGGTAGATACAAAACTAATCTATATCTGATTATAATATAAATTAAAATATTTATTATTATGTTGTGAAACAATTTATAAATCGTATTAATAATAAATGAAATTTTCGCGGAATGTATCATCATTTTTATAAATAGATAAATAAAACTGAACCTATATGATCTCGGAATCAAATATTAAATTTAACAGTACTTACTTTATGAGTAGAAATTGTATTTATGTTAAGTGGAACATAAGTACATAATAAATTATATCGAATTTAGTTATAGTTAATGGTAACCCACAATAAGCTGAGTTAATACATAAATAAATATCAACTAATAAAATATATATTATCTATAGACTCATCATTAATAATAATTTAAAAAATAGAGTAATTTATTAATTATCATAAAAAGTTGAAATTCTGGTTACATAGATATTTTTAAAATAAAAATAGATTAAGAAATCGGCAATTTTAATACACCAAATATTTTAATAATATAACTATAATACGAGTATAATATTTATTAATATTACGTCATAATAGAAAAAAGTGGTAAGTTGAAATACGATTTTACATTTCCCATCAAAAAAGTCGCAAGTCTGAATTAAAATTAGAAATTTTAAAAAATATGTAGCAATAATAATGCATTTTTATGAAAATTTTAAAATTAATTTATGGTATCTTATAAAGTTATAGATGTATAATATTTGTAAAAAAGAAGAAAACAAAAATAGAATTAAAAAACCATTTTGAATTTTGTTTCGCTCATGCTGAATATATTTGATAAAATTGATTTATATATACTTACTACTTTTTTTGTTAAATGTAGCGATATTATCATATAAAATTATGATCTTTAAATGTTTTATACTCAAAGAGTAATTGATTTATAGGTAATTTATAGAATACGTAGCATGTACGCAATAACGAAATATCAATATAGAATTATATTATTGCAGTAAATATTAACTCGAACGCGGTCAACGATAACAATAATAATAATAATAACAATATTTTGTTGTATGTTTGAGTTAATTTTAGAAAATATGATCATGTCGCTGTGCTTTATCAATCGAGATTTTACAACTGACGCCAACATGCACGTTGTTATAGTTCATGTCGTTTTAAATTTACCCACAAGCCACAACTATACAATACGGTATACGATGACTATTACTGGTTTATACTCGTAAAGTTTTGTGCACGCTGTATTCGGTGGGATCGAGACAGTTATAGTACAAGGAATTAATATCAAATAAATAAATAAAAACGATGGTTACCTACGTTGTTATAATATGGTTACATGCATTCTAGGTAGAAAACGTCCTACGCCAAATACTAATATTATAATTCTGCACCATGTGTATAAATACTTTATAAAACGCATAAACTGCGATGCGTCGTATGGGTTTATATATAATATAATATAAAACGAGTTGCTTCGAGTGTACTTACATTATAATATTATAGAATGTCCCGTGTAATATTCTAAATTATCATAAAGTTCGACGAAAGATGCAATTTTCCATGCGATCGTAACTTTTATTTTATAATATTTACGGCGGGGATACGAAACGTAAACGGTGGATTACCATAATATCATTTATATAGACTCATATTATATTGGTTGCTCAATGGACAATGGGTATACCACGATTAGAATTTACATAGAATAAGTAATAATACATTCAGACTATATATATATATTAATATATAGCTGCTGCTGCCCGCTGTGTTTTTTAACATATAGCTTATCGCTGGTAAATTGACGATAATAATAATTTTAAAATTCAGTACGATTTCGGTTTTATTATCACTAAATTTCAATGAGCTTGAAAATAATGTGAAGCTCGTTGCACGTTTTGTGTAAAAAATATTTCAATAAAGACGATCGACTTTTGAGTATAAATAAAATAGGTCGTAATATGTGAGATACTCAATAATTTTTTTTCTATTTGAAATAATATTATGTATAGAATATTACATCGTTCAAATGGCTTTGTTTGATATATATATATAGCACGTATTCGGGAGGTCCAGTTTTCGATAACTTTTTCGCATAAATCTAGCTGAATTTTGCAAATGGTATTCATTTGATTGGTTTTGAGGGCATTAAATTATTAATAATTGATTACGGTTTATTTGCATAAACAGAGATTTAAGATAGACCCAAAAAAATAAACTAGAGGCGTTATCGGATGATCTAGGTGGCCAGTTCACGTCGCCGCCACGCGAGATAATCCTGCCCTCAAATCGCAGATTATCTATCGTGGCGTGCACATGTGTGACACACAGAATCGTTCTGTTGGAAACACATATCATCAGTATCCATATAATCCAGTTTAAGCCATAAGACATTTCTTATCATCGATCAGTAGCGCTCACCGTTGATAGTCATAATAATGACAGTTTCGTTTTGGAAGAAGTACGGACGTATGATTCCGCCAGACCAAAATTTACACCAAACGGTGACTTTCTCACAGTACATTTGGTGTTGGTGTACCTTGGATGGATCCCAAAATTTTGATTGTCCGCAAAACCACTCATCCAAAAATGAGCATCGTACTAATTTTAACCAAACATTTTGGTCAACTTCTAACTGCTTCTCGAATATTTCTTGAAGTTTCTTATCAGAGGTGCACTGATTTCCAAAATACAATTTAATAATTTATACACGTTGTTCAACGCTATAATCTTCTATGATAATTTACACTATACTTAATAATGTACAATAAATTTTACAGTTAAAGCTTTATCGACATAACCGATATAGCATTATGAAGTTCGAGCGTCCTAATTGAAATACCCTTAATTATTATACAAACCGGCTAAAATAATCAGAAAAGTCCAATCATATTTTGGTTGACTAAAAACTTCAGATCCTCAATCTCTTAGACATCAGATTGGTGTCAGTCAAACTTGTTATAGTTGAGAAAATGAGGAAACTATCAATTTTTTTATTGTTTACACAATCAATATATAAAAAAATATTGGTACAAAACCGAAGGGAACAAAATAAATGGCAATTATGAACTTGTCGAATTAATGGCATTTTAATAAATTATTAATTTAGTGTAATATACAATTTCTTCGAGTTTGACAAGTCTCTCGTAAACCTACTTAATAATAAATTTATATATATATATATATATATATTAATAACGCTCGTTTAAGTCTATTATACTCGTGTTATAGTACGATAATAATAATAATGTTATAATACTACCGTACGTTTGACGTTTCATCGTTCTGAGCGTAGGACGGTTTAATATTTATATTAACAAAGTGTATCGTATAATATAATAATATATTATTATAATCGTTGATGAAAATAACGGTAAATCCAATATTTGATAAGTCGATTGTCACGCGATGACGTTTTAAGAGTAAACGCAATATTTTATTTGAAAATAATAATACGCGTACTTATATTACATTATCATACGACTGTGGTGGATTGCCTGGCCGGCAGCGCGTACGTTTTCGAGTGTTTCGCAACGATTTATCATGACGTTATGTACAGGACACGGGTATAATAATAATAATAATAATAATATTATAATAGTCTGATTTGTTGACATTGACCGTTCGGTATACATAATACGCAATTATTATAACCGATAAATCGTGATTGGACACGTGCGGGTGTATCTACATTACGTATAAAATTAAGTTTGAAATATCTCGGTCGGTCGTCCACCGTCTATATGCGAGCTGCTGATGTATATGGTACAATAGGTATATAAATATTATAATATTATAATACGTTATGCGATAAGACAACGGTCGGTATACTTTTGGGTGTGGTGGATATATAGGAAAAGAGAAAAAAAACAAAAACAAAATATTAATGGACGAAAATCACGTTTTGTCATTCCGGATCCCCTAGCTTCGTGCACCTATGATAATATGCGTGCGGGTCAGCCAACGGTGAAAAAACTTGGAAAACATATGGGTACGCGATTGGAGTTATATAGCCCACCCAAATTATTAATTAGCATATTGGGAGTTTGGGACAATAATAATAATAATAATAATAATAATAATAATGATATAATGCTAAACTCATAACGTAATAATATATTGTTTGTGTTATATACATTTTTTGAATTCTTTCGTTTTGCGTTCAAACGATAAATCAGTTTTTAAAAAACAAGTTGACCGTTATCGTGCGCGGACCTTCCAAGTTGCATTAGACTTCGTACGGTAGTCGTTACTTTTTTTTTACCGTCTGAAAAGTTAGAATTTTTTTTTTCTCATTGCCACAGACGTTCGAACGCAGGATCATCCACACAAACGCGTTTGTCGATCGCACTGTCCTCGTCCCTCGACCGAAGATTATAATATCACCGTGTTTCCGGTTCAGGATTATATTATAGTAATATATTATGTAATGCTATTCTAAGATTATACCTTCACCACTGGCGTCTAGACGGATATCGTCGTTTGGAAATGAAAAATAATAACGAAAACACCACCACGGCAGCGGAAGATAAATCGCAAAGATTTATTGTCGTTCCTAATCAACAGCACATTTATCAACGACCACATCTACCCGGCGTTTATTCCTGTATACAATGCCGTTTTATATATTTTATTATTTTGTTTTCGAACGTATTTCTCTGCTCTCCGATGAAAACCGCCACTTCTCCGCGTGATAATAATAATGATAATGTTAATAATAATATATAAACGTAATGTATGTTGTTCGCACCAGTCGCGGAGTGTTTATCATTATATTATATTATTTATATTATATCGAGTAGTTGTAGGAGGACTACTCGATAACACACACACATACGTGTTTTCAGACTTATATAAGTAGAAATAATCCAACAAGAATATAGGTATAATTTTTTTTATTTTTTTTTATCAATAAAAAATAAATGAAAAAACGCGGTTGAATTATTTACGCGAGTTCGACGAGTACCTATATTTTATTTTTGCTTTTCGCCGACGCCGCCGCGACCGACATCTGTAACACGACGTGCGGACCGGAGCGACTCGTCGGAGGGGTCAGCGCGGGGTCGCACATTTACACGAGTATTTTATTATTGCGTACATTATTTTACACACAAATACACCTACACACATACACACAACCATAGACCACAAGCGGTGGGGGGGAGGGGAGGTAGGGGGATATTCACAACCTCCTACGACTCGGGGTCTGGGGACACACGTTCGCGTAATGTTATATAAACACAATGTTTCGTAGTGTACCTATATGGAACAGACCTTTCCAAACACGATCGAACTTTGGATTTAGATTTTCGTATCATAATTTATATATATATATATATAAGTATTTAGGTACTTATATATATTATTATTATTATTATGGGCATTTTTTTTCCTGAAAAGTGATCTGTGAGGGCACAAATTTATAACAAACGAAAGAAAGAATAATTATCGTTCATATTTGGAAAATGATAATGAACCTAAAAAAGAAATTACTTTGAACTTTTTTTTTTATTGACATTTTCAAAAATATATAATGGCCAAGAACCAAGAAGGAGATCTCTCCTCTCTGTGAAAACGTCCATAATTATGGCTGGGTATCTATTTTATTTGTACACTCCGGAAATTGTGTCGTCGTGCTGCTCTCGTTGCTGCAGTCCGCAATCCGTTGCAAAGATCTATAATAATTTACTAACTAAATATTAATAGATACATATCGTATTAATATGTTAAAACAAAATAAATATTCATTATATTTTAATATAAAAATGTTGTAAGTAAGTAGGTACTAACGTATACAAATATAAATCCAATATTATTATAATAATATTTATAACGCATTCGGGATTTTGGACAAATATTTTAAACCATCCTCATCCTCTAATTCTCTATCTATATCATATTATCATGCATGATAATATAACTTTGTAAATTATGTCAATTCATATGTTTTTTGATATTTTTTTTCTTTTCTGAAAAACAATAAACCGTTTAAATTTAACAAATTCAAAGAAAACAACATTTTGATTTTTAGAAAAACGGTTAGGGCGGAGAAATTTAAAACACTAAAAATTATATTTTCTTTTTTTATACATATAAGCTTTTATATAAAGTACATTTTTACGCTACTGTCTCAAAATTATTTTCTTGTTTCCATATAGAACTTGCTATTTGCGTTAGTGCAAAGTACATGCAAGTATTTGAACAACAAAAATAACCACGAAAAATAACAGTACACAATATTTGCAAGTTTCTTAGATAAATTTGTATATTTTCTATAGCCATCGTACAAAATATTTAAGTAAATCATCTATAAATATAATCTGTATTGTAACCCAATAATATGGTCTAAAATTAATGGTTTAAATGTATAATCTATAGTATTAATAAATATGGTTTATTTCTTAACCATATATACACAAATTTTACGACTATACTGACCATTAACATTAAACAATTACGTCAATTTTAACTAAAATATTATATCACTATAATAAACCGAAGACCTATTTATACGCCATGAATCGATTAGTTTCATTTTGACAAATTTAAGAGTTCAAAGTTTTCATTTATAAGTAATACGTATCATTAACATTTTCACCGATGATGAAGATTGCTCCAATATCGGTTTATATAGAGATGCATAATATTATATTTATTATTTTATTATAACGACGACGACGTGCGACAGAGACGTTGTTCGAGATATATTTTCAAGGTTGATTTACCGCGTTGTGGTTCGCGTCGACACGAAAATATCGTACGCAAGGTATAAAACATTTTCCGTCGATTTGTCGACCGCGACGAACACGGTCGCGAGCGTGGGCGTAAAGGTCTCTTGTGCAAACGCGAACTAACACCTATGGGCAATTTATTATTGTATAAGGGGATTTGAAAATATATCGACTATCAGCAGAGTGAAGTGTACAAAACGTATTATATTCTTCTTGTCAGGATGCATTGTTATTTAAAAAAATCTCTACTATGCGTGGGCGCGTTACGGTGACCGGATTTGACGATTTTACATAATAATGTTATTGGAGTTGATGGATTGTAATGGATTTTCATAATAATACCTATACCGGTCCAATCAAATCGTCACTCTGAGTGTATAACTATGATAATATTTTAATACGTGATGATTAGCGTTTCTTTATACGTAATTAAAAAAGTGCGTATATCTATATATCGACATTAAAACTGGAGTCAAAATATTATGTTTTATTATCAAAGTCGGGAAAGTTAAATACTTTTTTTAACTCTACGCGATTCTAGAAAGTTTTAAGTCAAATATATAAATTTAAAAATTAATTATACTGGGTTATATTAGTATTATAATTTTACCTTCATTTTTTTTTTTTTTTTAAAGTATCTACCTATATTTATTGACAAATTTAAAATTATTGAAATATAAAAATGTTATATAAATGTTAAATTAAATACAAAAAACATTTTATTTTCTATAAAAGTATATTATTTAACTTCATAAAAAAAAAAAAAAAATAATCAACCTGGTATATTTTAGAAAACAATTAATTCGTTAAGTAAAAAATAATCCGTTGCCTATGTAACTTAATTAGAATAAACTTAACTTTAACTTTTTAACTCGTTATTCATTAATGCCCAACCTTAATACATTTATATAGTATAATACCTACACGAATATTACGTCACGTCGTGTACTGTCCATATCTATAGGTACGTCTCATCTCGGTCATCCGAAACGACGAGATTTTTGAATATTTTATGCGCGAAGGAATATAATATATATTATATATTATTATCACAATGCATGTTTACAGACGATATTGTGCACCGCGTTCGGATAAAACACGAGTCGAAAATAACAATATATTATAATATTATTATTATACGTACACACTAACGGATTTGCATATCGGTTGAAATTCGTATTTTACATATTATAATAGGTACGCAATAATATATTGTTACAATATGCTATAAATACGTAACGCCGCGTACGGTCCAATAGTTAAAAACAATTCGATCTGGTATACGTATATATTATTATAAGGTTAGGTTCGGCCAGAGTCATATAAATTATAATAAACATTTGGAGTCACGCGATGTCAAAACTGCATCGTTTTCAATAAAATATCATCGCATAAAATTCGATTAAAATAAATAAATAAACCTTTTATGCGACGGCAATAAATTCGCATCTCTTTTAGTCCTTTCATATTATTAATATTTTACATTATATTATATTGTAAAACACGAACATCAGTAGTTCGTAATTATAAATACGCGCGTTAGAACGGTCAAGTAGGTTAGTACTGCTGTAAAGCCTGCCAGTGGAGTAATTGGGACTTGTTCTTGTAGAGGGGAGAGGGATATACATGAAAAAAATCCCCTCTACGCTCAAATGTGTACCTATTTATATATATTACAATTAATACAATAATCATACACACGTTAAAATGATACATTAATTAGTCATTGTATTAAAACATTAATTCCAATTTTTGAAGCTAAAAAACTAGTTCATTAATATAACTTCTTTGAGGTCAATTTTGATATTTTTGTGTATTGTTAACATTGTTAAACCATTTAAGCGATTCTAATATGTACCTTGTATATGGTATGAATTAAATTGTTAAATAAATATTTATAACAGAAAATTAATATAAAACATACTTCTTGTTTCTACCTCAGACAGTGTTTCTCAAATATGATTTTATTTTTTTTTTTACTTTTTCGGGTTATATTATTATATTAATATTAAATTTTATTAGATTATATTTATATATAAATCATAATAATATTAATGTTATTTATTGATAATACAATTTTCAGTTTTGTACTATAAGACGTATAATAACGAAATAAAATAGATACAAAACTACAAAATATTGCATAAGCATTAATTGAAAAAGCGGGGTATACGACACCCAAAACACTCACCATAATTACGTCACTGAAGCCTGAGATAAACGTTTTGTCAATATATTCCGTTTATTCATATATTGACATGCATCTGACAGGGAATTAAAATGTGAAATCTTAACCGAAAATTGTCGAGACGAGCGTGACGATTGCGTGATTACGTGCAGTTAGTATTATTATTATTTATTGTTAATATTACGATAATATTTCGGTTTGGCCTCATTAATTTACGCGTCATCGCTATAATAAAGTATGCGTTTGCTCGACAAACCGAGTACCTAATATCCATTTAACCACCATCGTCGGTACTTTATTGTCAAGGGAGAGGGGAGGGCGAAATTATTACCACCCAAACCGTCCTACTATATATAAAAAAAAGTATTTCTAATATTTATCATGCATTTTTATTAAATTATATTGTCAATATACGATAAAAATTGTAAAAAATATATGAGTATTTAGAATTTGCGCTGTGTAGATTACCTATACCTATGTATTTAATATATTTTTTTTCAAAACTAAAATTATAATGACAATAAACATTGCATTACATCAATATGATATAACTAATATCAAACAAACATGATATTTTACAGTTTAATATAACAAACAATTCAAAAGTAATTCATATTTTGTAATTAACATACATAGTACTTATTTTAATATAAATTATGGTATTAAAAATATATAAAAACCGAAACCAAAGGGGGGCATCTATCTATTTACCCTTTATATAATCGCTACTGTTATCTACACTAATAATTAGAGTTCAGATTTTGCTTTAAAATATTGTTTGCCGAAAATGTAATTTAATACTTTGAAGGATTTTTAAAACGATACTTATATTAGGCGTTTCTTAGGATTTCAACAGCTTTATTAATATTTTGATGACATTTCTCTTCCATTTTATAAGATTTATTAAAGTTTGATAAAAATTTGGTTGAATTATCCCCATAAAAAGAAAAGAAGAAAAACAACTATAATATTAGTTTATATATTTTTAGACTAAAATGTAGACCCCAAACCAATATTTGAGAGTGTATTGAATTACAGGTATCAACAATTTTTTTTTTTTATTATTCATTCATACATTAATAAGAGGCGGACTTGGATGAGTGGCCTAAACCCATGTTTCGGTCGTTTCAACGCACGAGGATCTAGATTTGACTCTTGATAAGTCTCGACCTTTTACACTTGGTAACATCTGGACTTTAAAACAAGCAGCCAGCCACAATTGGGTATCTGAATATTTTGGTTTACTAAAACATCATGTTCTAGTTAAACAAGAACCATAATCGATACTTTGACATGTCATGATTGTTACCACTATATAGTCGGGTAGCGAATCATATTATTAGTAGGGAATAAAAGAGTTTAAAAATATCCATAGTATTGTTTTTTTTTTTATTAATTATTCAAAAAAAAAAAAAACATTAAATTTTAATTCTATAAATGTTATTACATTTTTGGTACTTATAATTGTATTTTTCTTTAGAGCTTTTAAATTCATGACCAATTTATAATAATAATATATAACATACACAATAAAGTAAATTGAGCGTGATAGTTATAGTGGAAGAGGGAGTGAAATTAAAAACGTTAAACATTACAAACCGCTAAAACAAAAAGTATTATCGTGCAATAGCCAATAAATTTAGACTATTAAATATATATATTATATATATATATGACGACTATCATCGGCGATCCGCGAGAACAACCACGTCTTTTTCTTCTTCCACATCTAAATATGCCTCGTGCAATAGGTATAACTCAATAATATTGTTCTAACTGATTTCATGTATAATTTATACATATTTGTATAAGTACACACAAGTTAGACACAAATAGTATAGATAAAAATATACAAAATTTAATAATTAATATTGATAGCCCTGGACTTTCGTTTAATCCAGAGAACTTATTACTACTACTACTAAATGCTGATGCCGGTATCCGGTGGTGATGATAATAATATCGTTAGTATAGCATATATTATAGTATAGCCACCGTAGCAGCCTGTCCACGTTATTATGTAAAGGGTGATCGACATTTCATGATGTTACAAATGTAGCTTCAAATGTTATCTCCATTTTTCTTTTTCCAATCAGCCTGTATACCATTATACACGGTACAGGGGTAATTAAAGACTGCCGACAATGATTTCGTGTATGCACACTTTCACCGTCCAGTGAAATTTGACCCGAGGATACCAATCACCACCACAAATCATATAGGTTAGTTATAATATAGTATACCTGGTTTAATATAAATTATACAATATTCGTATTTCTATTTTTAACGTATTTTTCATTAAACTTATATCAAACGATATTTGTAGGTTTTTTTTTATTATTTTTCTCTTTCGTTATTATCTTATAAAATATTACTAATGTGCAGATATACAAGGCATATGAATCTGTATGGAACATCCTTCAATAATATTACTTCTGTAAAGTTGTGTATAATATTATAATTAGGATGGAGGCAGAAGCGTTATTAGGACTTTATAAAGGGGGGTTTAGATAGTTTTTGGAAGCATAAAGGATCTCCTCCTCTTTGTTTTATACCTAATATCACAATATTTTTTTTTTATTTATGAGAAGGTTAAACCTGGTCAACCCCTTCCCCCACCGTAAATATGCCACTAGATAGAGTATTTGTTTTAACCAGTCATCAAAATAGAGCCAACTAAAAAATTAATTCGCTTTAGATATATTTGAACAAAGTGCATAATTTTATTTCGTATTAAATCACAATATATTTTGGTTTATTATTACTTTAATGGTATATATATATTTCAATTTTTAATCACTTTGTTGCATTTTTAATGAATTTTAAAAAATAATAATATTATTATTATTATATTAAGTCATTTTATTATATTTTTGGTGTAGGTACTTTTTTTTAAACTGATCTCTATATTTTTATAACTTTGTCATGAGAATGGTAATATAATGTATGAACTTTACCAAAATAAAAATTGTTGTACCTATAAAATTCATATAAGTATTATGACAACTTTATATTGATATAGTTATAATTTATATATATTTATAAATTGACGTGTAGCAACAAATAGACATTATGTATATTATACCACGGTTTATGAACACGTGGTTGAGGACCCAACAAAAGGCATTTCAGTCATAATATTATATAGGTAGCGGTCGCTAATTTTTTAAGCCTCGGAGCTGTCATCGGCGTCATCGTCATCAACAAACTATAACGGGATTTCACGACACTAAAGCGGCGGCGACGACTAAGTGACTCGACGAAAAGAACACCGACGATAGCCTAACGACCGGAGGCGACGTTCGAATTCCGGAATACATAAGCCCCAGAAAACTACACTCGGTTTGATATGATTTAAAATATAGGTAATACGGTAATATTAACAAGTAAACAAACATAAATATACTTATATTAATTATAAATAATTTTTATACATTTGGTAAGTCTGTCGTCGAAATATCAGATATACTGAATTAAAAAATACTTATTTATTGATAAAAGATCTATTATTAATTCATAGTTATCCGAACTTGGATTTTTGTAAAATTTTCATATTAGAATGATACTAATTACTATTTATAATTATTATAATTTTTAAACGATACGTAAAAAATGTATACAGAAGATGTGACAATTTTGCATTGCAATTATATTTAAAAATGTTAAATTGTCGTTGAACACAATATACCCTTTATACCTATTATCAAATATTTAAAATATTACTAACCAAATATATATATTAAAGAACTATATATAATGATTTCAATAAAAATACAAGTTAGTTTAAAAATTTGATTGCTAATATACGTCCAATAAAATGCTTATTGATTTAGAAATAAAATATTTGTTAATTTAACCAGTGAAATAATAATAGCATATTACAAGCATATTGTTGATTTTACAATATCATATATAATTTTCTAATCCAATTGATTAAATGTTTATTTAAAATAATACATATTTTGTTAATTCAGAAATAAAATCATTATTAATTTAACTAGTAAATTGATAAAATTTCTTATTGATTTTATAAAGAATATTATCAATTTAATATAAGTTCTATTATACAATCAACCAATATAGCTTGTTCATTTAATAATTTTCAGTTTTTGTATAAATGTTTTAATATACTCGTATTTGCTTGGTTGATTTATTGTATTTATAATTTTTGAAAAAAATAAATAATAACCAATTAAAGAATTTATAATTGTTATATTTAATAATAAAATGGCATAACATATGAATCGTATAATATAAATATAATTACATTGCTGAAGTATTTAAAAATATTATAAAGTATATATTTGAAATTAATTATATTTAAATATTGTAAATTAATATTATTATTTATTAATGGTAAGTACTTATAACTGGTACAATACAATAAAAAAAGAACAATATTTACATTTATATAAGTAGGTATACATTATAATAATGAATTAAAACTTAGTAATATTAAGTATGTATAATTATTATTTAAGTATAGTACTGTGGTTACATATTAAACCACTTAAAATGTTATATATCCAATATAGTTTTTTAGATGGTATAAATATTTTTTTTATAATTTATAAATACGAACTTAAGGATCTATATAATAGTCCTTAAATCGTTTTATTGTCATGATTCTAATTTATTTATGATTAGGGTAGAAAACATTCAACTTTAAAAAAATACAAATTATGCAATTATACACTTTAAAACTCAAAAATATGTATTAAGGTTCCTTTTAAAATTGATATATTTTTTAACATAAATTAAGGTTAGATAATGATAAAAAAAAATTATAAATAATATGTAATATTGCATTCAAATCTTAATTATAATAAACCACTAATTTCTTCGAGGACCGAAGGGATGAATGACGGTCGTCCAAAATCGACTTTTTAAAATTAAAATTGATGAATTATGTAAAAAAAATTTATTAAACTTAACATAAAAAAATAATAATAATAATAATAATAATACATATCATTTACGAGTACCTATATATGCAAAATAAAATTACATAAAATTATTTATACAAAAGTAAAATAAATTTATTTTTGTGATTGTGCAAAACAAATATGCAAATCCTAAATTAGTTGTACCTTATACTTATGACTTTTATAATATTTATCTAGCGATAGTGATAACAAATATTATAATTAATAGTTATTACATAGGTAGGTAATTCAATTTATTTTATAAAATTATTGCTCCATACTTATGAAAGTGTAATAGATTTTATTAAATGTATTTCTCACTATGCTTTTATATTTCTAACGAATTTGTATTTGATTTCTTATTAATTTGCCAGCTTTCCTTATTTTTATAAGGTAACAATATCAATATTAATATTATCGATTTGTTTTTGTTTTAATGAGAATAAATATGATAGTTTTATTTGAGATGTTTTTATCCCTAATAAGTGAAAACAATCATCAAATATTTTAAATTTAAATAAATATCTAGGTATTATAATATTTATAATACTCATTATACATTATTATTAAATGTTACTATTTCGTAGAGTTTTAATTCACTAATTGACTTATTATTAGTTATAATAATGTGTATAAAGATTGAATTTAAGTTTAGTTTCTTACACTGCATAACTAGCTACTAGCATCTAAATAATTAACATATTATTTAATTAATTTCAATCATAACATAATATAAATATTTTTTTAAAGTAGAATTTGTGTTTTAATAAGTATATATTAATACGTTTACTTATCTCTGGATTTCATATATTTAAATCCAAAGCTAAAAATACTATTTCTTAATATTACATTATCCTGATGTATTGACATTACAAATTTACAAACCGGTTATAACTCATAAAATATTATTTTATACCAAATAACTTGTAAATATCTAATCTTGATCATTATTAATAAATTGTACTAATATGTTACACAAAAAAATAAATAAAAATCATAAATATGGTCGAATTTATGACTAAAAAAGTAGCTACATACTGTTTTTTAAAAAAATGGACGATTAGAACATAAATTTAAATTTTACTAATATAAATTGTTAACATAATTTTAACGATTAATATTACTTTCTTTACCAATAAATTATTTATTCGAACAATAAATACAAATAAATAAATATTCATTATAAATATAATGATACTGCCTATTGCCTATATTATTATAAGTACATAAAATATAAATATATTGAGTAACATACACTTATTTTATATTATAATTTCTTAAGTCATGGAAAATTATTTTTTATTTATTAAATATAGTTTACATATTTGCATTAATTTATTAGGTACGTGTTAATAAAAGGTATAGTTATTATAATAATAATAATAATAGTTATTAAATTCGAAATTCAATAATAAAAAGAATAAGAGAAAAATTGAGATTTATAAAGTTATAGTTCATAAGGTTTATAATGTTCACAACAAATTATATTAAATTAAATACATATAATTATTATAATATTATTAAAACATGAAAATATGCATCAATATAAAAATATAAAAATATGTGCGTCAGGAATCAGGATCGTAAATTAATATATGACAGCACATTATATTATGATCCGTAGTACTCGATCAATTTTGAATGATTTACGACGATCGAGCAACATCGTTGTAGGTAATAAAATCTAGTTTTTTTTATATACTTATGAGTAGTAACTTAAATTTTTGAAATAATACAAGATTATATTTTATCTTAAAACAATAGTTATCTGTTTAATAATAGATCAAATGTTTACTATATGTTTGTATAGAAATATATAAATTTTATATGTCATATGTGTCATAAATTATGTTTGTTTATGGAAATATAGCTATCGACGATTTATTTTTTTTAGAAAATTGAAGCGAGTAATGTATACGAATATATGAATCAGTTACTGGAAGTATATAATTATTAATTATTACATTTTTTCATTGCTTTGACCTTTATATTATACTAATTAATAATATAATACGTTTATTTTGTCATTGGTTTTCTACGTTTCAAAAATTCAAAATATCTATAAAAATAATTTATATGAGCTGCCGTCTGAAAAACAAAAGTTTATACAGTTCGTTAATATAGTAGTAAAATATTATAAATAAAACATTAAAAAACATAAACATGTATTAGATGATCAGATACTTCAAATTTATGTCTCATTACATCAAAACAACACTGTATAAGCGGTTTTGATGATGTCGCTTGTTTATTGCCCCAGGGTGATTTCTATTCTATTTTATCTTTATATTATTTTTTTCTATTATCTGATTATATTATTATTATTTTTGCACCACAAATAGTTTATCTTGCCTTACAGCGGTGTTTGCATAAATATATATACTTACATTATAAAAAAAGGGAAACGAAAGTCGGTCAGTTTTATGTTTGCAAAAGAGGAACGTATCAGACAATATAATATTTTAGATATATGTATACCTCTATAACATAACGTACAAATAACTACGTGGCTACGCCTTAAAAAACTATGCGAAATTCACGTTTATTTATTTATTTATTTTTTTTTTTTTTTTGAAGAAATATATCAGAACTAAAATCTTTTAATAATTTTTAATTCTGTTAAATTTCTTTAGCTAAGTTAGAATATATTGATGGTTTTGATTTTTCAGGTGATATACATATATGACACATATGTATATACTATATAGTATAATCTAATTAAGTATAATATTTAAATAAATTATAAATAATAATAATAATAATAGACTAGGTAAGTCATAGTTAAAAAAATATATACAATGTATCTGCAATCAAAATTATTGTAAAATCTATCAATTTTTTAATTTTAGTTTATATTTATACAGGATTTAAGTTACAAGTAGATATCAACAATGTTTAGTGATGAATATTTAAAAGAAATAAGTTAATTTAGTGTACTTACAATTATCAATAAATTATAAATTTATATTTAATTTATTTAAAGATATTTAAGTAAATACGTATAAGTATAATACGTGATTATAAATACTGCAGTATTTTAATCTTTAAGTTATTATTTTCATTCTTATAATTTCGGAACGACTTTTGAAATTATCATTAAATCATCAAATTATTTTCACTTTAGAGTTCTCACGATTTATATTCACGTTGAATAGATAACATTATTATTTACTATAATATACGCTTGACGCCATATAATATACTACTGACTATATAGTGACTATATTAGTAACAGATATTGTTTGTTTCTATATTTTGTGCTACTGCAGGAGCCTAATTATTATAATGATGTCTCCTTTTGTTATAAAAATATATTGTTATAAACAAAACGGCTTATTGTTCGTTATCTTGCGAAATACAGAGGTGTGTCCCACTGTGTTTCTCCGATACAATAATATTTTACATATCACATTTTTTAAATCAAATTTTTGACAATTGATCGTATGAAATATTGTAGGTACTTAAATATATAAAAGCAGTTTTGTTAAAGTGATTTTTTTATATATAATTTTTGGAAGTACACAGAAAATAAGATTCATTTTAATTTTTTAAAAAAAAATGGAATATTTATATTTGTAAATAATACTTAATAGACAAATTTCTGTCTCAGAGACAGCCAAATTGCAAAATAGACCAAATGTCTTAATTGGTTATTGTTATATACACGAGTATATTTTAAAAATTTGGTATTTATAAACATATATTTATAGACATATATCTATTACTGCATAATTATCATAGTATAATATATACTAAGTATACTATATTCAGTCTGATTGCGAACTTGTCACAACCGTGATGTGTATATCGCAAACGTTACTTCAAACCAGAAAACAAATCCCAATATTAATACTAATAAAAATGATTAACGATCGAAGCGCAACATGTGAGATTATAACGCATTATGCGCGCTTGCATATTCTGACTATTGAATTTCGAAACGAATTCTATTCGACATTATCCGTAAAATGTACAGTTATACCCGTACGAGGTAATTGATTAGGTTGTATACGGTATTGGATAGAAGATCCTCGCCCGGAGACGACGGTTTTAATTTAATGATTTCAAAAAAAACTATAAAGCCTGAAAAACAGGAAAGGTGTGATAACTATTACTTATTAGCTATACGTAAACGTAATAATAATATGAGGCTCGTAATTATTATTGTACAACAGGTTTGTATGTTTTTTTTTCAGCTCTTAATAATCTCGTTGTAATGTTCCTGTGTACAGTAATAATAATGTAACATCGTATCATAAAGATGTCCTATAGGTGAATTTGTCATGTTCAATATAATCAGGGCTGGGCAGTACCTATCGTAGATACAAGTATTTAAAACACATATCCGGTGATACGATAATTGTACTTGTGTAAGCATTATATCGAGATACTTGATTTTAAATTATCCAAACACATTTTTTAACTTGTATCTAGTAACTATCTTTTTATGTTTTAATATAATGATTACACTAAAAACTTTCTAAACTTGTGATTTAAACTTAGTAGACTCAAACATATTTCTCCCAATACTAATTGTTCCGCGTTATGTTTACATTGCAATTAGTAATGTTTGATAATCTAACTCAGATAAAAGTAATTATCATCGATATAGGATCGGTTTTTGTACTAATAATATAGACACATACGGTATATTATATCGTTTATCGACGGACGATGTGCAGCGACGTATAAATTTATAACGGTCATGAAGACATAATATAATATGACTAACTATATTGTTCTATCGCGATAATCGATAATCGATAATATGACTAGAGAATGACGAGAGAATGGTGTTTTTCAACCGGTAATTTATGCGGTCCGGAGGCTTGCAGAAATCGTTTAAAACGCGATCCCTATACATATAGGTACGTGTAACGTGTGCGCGAGGACTTCGCGAAATCTAAACGGCCATCTCATTATTAGCGTAGGTATGTAGCGTCGAAAACGTGTTATTTTTCTCATTCGCTCTTGTCTCGCGCGTTTACGCGACATTGCGATATTTTATAATATCGTTCGACGCGGGTTGTATTCGCGATTCGAAATATTACACGCACGATTAATAAAACGCACACGGTACGTTATAATATAATATCGAAACGAATAATAATATTATATACGCGTTCGCGTGAAAATAATAATAATAACAAAAAAAAAAACGAAACGAAACGGGTAATATAATATAATACGATTGTACGTAAATAAGAAAATAAACGCGCGCAACAAAAAGGAGCGGATACGCGTGCGCGGGCGAACGGACGATAACGCGACTGCCGGGATAAATCACGCGAATCGGACGCGCGTCGGCTTTTGGGACGGCAATAAATCCGACGGAGCGTATATCTGCGCCATGGGTCTCGTCACGCATTCGCGTTTACGCGGCGCGCGATCGCGACCGGACCGATCGCCCGAGCTTGTTATTCGATATCGCTCACGTCTTCGGGGTACATTACACGCGTCCAAACGTGCGTACATAATATAATATTATTACTATAGATACCGTATATATATATATACGAAAACACGATAGGGTCGTCACATCGCATATCGTGTTGTAACGCTCTGTACGTGTCTATATAATATTATGTAGACGAGTATAATAATAATAATAATAATAATATATTATTCTGTTGGGTTAGCTTTTATTATTTGTTATTATAATATTATATAGACGTGGCAAATGGTGTTTAGAAGACGTGTGGACGTCGATAAGTCAACGAAATAACGTAATACGAATAAATTAGAACGATAACGCAACTAAAAGCGCAAATTTAGGTCTTATATTATTTGTATTTATTACTAACTAGATTATTTTGGCCAACCCAGTTCTACTGTCTTACGACTCCCATACAAATGCGTCATTTTCATCAATCTAAGGGGGATATAACATATTTTTATGCATGTCATGTAGAAAAATCAAAATTATTTTGTATTTTGGTTACAGTCTATTATAAAATAATAAATTCCCTCCCTTTCCACACCAATATACTCATTCCTACATAGTTCTCGATCTCTCGTCCGTTTTTACATAAGCTATCTTTATATCACTTCCATCTATATCCACCTTTTCTTCGGTCTTCCTTCTCCTCTTTTCCCTCTACATTAATTTCCATAACAACTCTCACTGCGTCTGAGAGATCTCTCTCACAACTTGTCCAAACCATCTTAGCTTATTCTCACTCATTTTCCTCACAATTGATACAACTCTTAAGCTCCCCCTTTTGTATTCTTTTATTATCTTGTATTCTTTAGTTACTTATAGGAAAATGTAACTACTATAATAAACTTCTATAACAACGGTTTTATTTAGTGAAAATAGTTTATATAGTCTCAATAATTATTTGCAAATGTTACATTCTATCGACATCATTTATATAATTTTTGTTAATATTAAATTAGATATTTATTATTAATAATATTCTACAAAATAACTATAATTCATAGTTATTGAAACTTATAGGTATAGTCATTGACAATTGATATCTTCTACAGTAGTTCAGTCGCTATGTACATATTTATTTAAATGATAAATCAACTTAAGAATACTTATAATAGATATCTTAGATTATTTTAGATATTTTCAATATATATTTGCATAATTATTTTCAATATTATTGCTTACAAATATTACAGTTTTATGAATATTCAAATGTTTAGGCCTAAATTTTCCAATAATTATACGTCTTAATAAATAGAGTACCTATAATTGTTTCTATTATATACATATATTAATTCTATAGTAGGAATTAGGCTACAATTATTGATTACCCTACTTCATAATATATTTCAATACTTTTTAATTTTAATATTCTATTGTCCATTTGTAAATTTAAAAATTAAATGAATAAAATATAACTATTAAACATGAATTAATATTTATTAAAATTCTCACTTTTAAATACAAAACAAATTGCAAACTTTTAACTACAATGTAAAGAACAAAATATTATATACATATTATAATATATTATTAGATATTACCTGATATAACAGGTACCTACTAAATTAAATACTATAGAATCTGCTTGAAAATTGTATATTGTATTGTTTTATGAGTTTTTGTATTAAGTATTAAAATTGATTAAAATTTTGTAAATAATTAACAAAATTGACATCCAAAGATTAACTAACAACATTTTTTTTTTTCGTACTTATTTAAAATGCATATTTTTCGGTTTTTAAGTGCATATCTTGTGATTTTTAACCCTAAGTATTATAATTATTAGGTCTTAAGCCAGTATAGATTTACTTCAACATATTAGTTGAATTCTTAAAATACAAATTATTAATCATTATAACCCATATATATATATATATGATTTTTCGTATATACTTGTACGAGTATCTCCTAAATATTATTGAATCCTTCCTATCCAGCTGAAAACAACCCAGACGGTACACATAATGTCCAATAACACAAAATGTATTTAAAACCCGCAAAAAACGTTTCTGTAATATTATTATGATATCATCGGAAACCGCACGTTATACATAATAATAATATACTATTATTACGTAGGTGTCCATACGTATACTCTCGTTCGTGTGCCGTCGTCGTAACCGCAAACAAGGCTCGGAACTACTTCTGGGTCTCTTTTTGTCTTATACATTTATTTTTTTTCTCTCCATTTCAAATCGTATATTATATGTACCTATTTATTGTCGCATATCGTTTATTATACTTATAGGTATTTTTACCCATTGCACATTTTATTATATATACGCATTACCCATGAGCGTTTCGTACCTTCCGGCTGGTTACCGCGACGACAACCGCATACAGTCAAGGATAGAATACTATATTTTGCGCTCTCGACCGGGAAAGGTCGGTGGCACGCGCGTGTGACAGTTCTGTCAGCGCGCGGTATAACGTTTCCCGAACCGGCTCAATTACACGAGCTCGAACGCGTTCTCGGGTCGCAATAAAATGAATTACGAGCGTTATAATATTATAGTAGTTATACACGGCGAATAAGTCGTGACCGTATTATCTCCACCCCTGTACATAATATTATTATCACGTGCAGATCTGCTGCAGCCGCGCGTCAGTGACGATGTCGGTCCCTTGACCGTCGCGCGATTATAAGCGGAAAAATCGCGTGAAGGGTGTCCGACAAACAAGCCGGTAACGATAATTTTTTTAAAAAAAAAAAGAATAATAACAACAATATTATATAGCCCCGACAACTCGCGATAATTTATCGCCTTAGTTATTATTGGCATTATAATAATATAATATTATATATTATGTTAAAATATACGGTGATTGTTGCGCGCGTGACGGACACGCCAGAAGGACGTATTACCGAAAAGTATTACCAATCAGGTAAATAACTTACAATATTTCCTCGAGAGTCTCGGTTATTTATTATAGTAATATTATTGTAAAAAATCAACAGGTGAACACATTTATCAGCGGAATAGCTTATAGTATAATATATTGAATATAATGGAATATAGATCGAACATGTTATATAATAACATTGAAAGGATTTAGATTTCGATATTGCGGCATGATACCGTATTCATAATTATTCACATCATTATCAATAGTTGTAAATTTAAAATAATATTACACGTGTCCATAGGTCCATTATAAAATAACCACGAAAAGTAGCCTAAATTTATAACCAATTATGTGGTAATTACCAGTCTGTCATTCGCTTCATTCCTTCTATTTTGTTAGTGATACAAAATGAGTGATCCAGTGTAAACTCTGAATAATTTATCAAAAGTATATAATCAGACGGCCTGGAGGCGAAACTTATAGGGGGGGGGGGATATTTCACCACTATATGTATACCCTAGATAGGTACTAGGTTGGTCATCCAAAGAAAGTCGACCATGCCGGATTATTTATTTTTACCCACTATATTTGTATCAGATGTTGCAAATATTATAGTGTATTGCATTATACTATTTTTTATCGATGTATATTGAAATTAAATAGATGAAATAAAATGCCACCTTGTAGTTTGAAAAACAATAAACGATAAACACCTAAAGAGGTATTTTTGGTAACATATTAATTATTAAAATTATATAATTTGTATAATTTTTTACAGTTGGCCAAATCTAGGCTTTGACCACCCGATAATATTGTTCTTGGTGACGCGGATTTTTTTTTTTTTTCTATAATACTGTTTCCGAATCTGTTCGAAAATGCAGCACTATATTAATGTAATATAATCGCGTGTAATTTACATTTATACCTTTTATAACCTGATCGGTTCGTTTTCGCCGTTCTATAATATAATAATTACGAATTTACGACGATTGGGTTCGGTTAATAAAAATTGTTGCCTTTATTATACGTATACGAAGATAAACGCACACAATGAGCTCATAATATGATATAATATAAATCATTGAAGCACGCGCGCAAATGCACGTTGAATACGAAAACGTCGGCAGAATGAAGGGAAAAAAAACTGGGTTTATATTATTATTATTATTATAATGTAATTCTGTCGTTTGGATCGCTGTCGACATCTTGGAGCGGAGGAGCGGACGACGATATAATATATATTACGCGTCTTATATGGTTAGAAGAAAAATAAATAAATGGGAAAGATAAAAAAAAAAAAAAGGAAAAAATTATGGAAACTCAGACGCACACGATCGTATATTAATTGATTGAACTCGCTCGTTCGATCGCGCGCGCGCGCGCCGCGCTCGCGTTCTCCGCCGAGTCCGCCCCACAAATCACCGTCACCGCGGTCGTAACGGATACCGCGGTAACTTGCTCTACGCGAGACGATTATTGAGACGTATAATCCTCTGAAAGGACGGACGGACGGGCGAGCGCGCGCTCCCTATCGACGCCGAGGCCGGCGTGCGCGTACGATTATTATACCCGTCGGCGGCGGTCGGTGGCGGGTCGCCGAGAAATAGAGACGGCGCGTAACCAGACGCACGCGGAGGGCACGTGACAGACGGAGAAACAATGAGAACACGTTATTATATTATTTTATATAATACGACTTCATTAATAAGACAATAAATATAAAATAATATATATATATTACGACGTTGTACTGACTATCCTCTGGTCTAGGTCCCGTCGTCGGCCCGTTTATGGTCGTCGCAAATGGACGTCGGCAAATGTTTATAATAATATAATATATTAATATAATACGTTCGCGTGTACGACGTCTCTCTATCTCTATCGCGCGCCAGTGGCAGCAACAGAAGCAGCTTGTCATCGATATAAGAAACCCTACAGACGTCACAGAACCGCAACATTAAAGTAGCGTCCGTACCTGTTGGTTAAAACGTTACAATAACAATCAAATTATTACAATAATAATATTCAATTTATAATATATTTTTTTCAATTTAATAATGAAAATCATCCGGAAGGATAACAATTAACACTTTTATAAACAAAAATTATTTTTATTCATAATAATTGCTTTATTTCTTCAATCAATTAAAACTATAAATATCATCAAAAATTATATTTTTCTTAAAATATATCCTTATGACTTAATTTTATTGTGAAATTGAAAACAAACAAAAATATTACAATCATTAACCATATTTATTTCACTGCGCTAACGATATAACCAATAATAACGTTATTTTTAGTTGCAACTATTTGATGTTTAGGGTGTCTTATATCACTCACCGGCCCGGATACTCCTATGCAAATCTAATTAAATCAGTTACTGCCACGACCGTTTTTAGACTTTTGCCGCCCCTCCCCAAATATTTTTTTAAGTAAAACAGAAATAGTCAAACAGAATAAAAATGTACCTACCCTTATTTCTATTCAAATATATGTAGAAATACCTACATAATATAATCATGAAATGTACAAAAGATTTAAGAAATATAAAAATATATATTTAAAACCATCAATATTTTTTTGTAATTAAATGTCGACTAATGACACGAATACACGATAACGTGTATTTCGCCAATCCCACCCATTAGCATTTTTGAATTTTTTTTTTTTTGCAAATATTTAGTATTCCATTTGAATGAATTCCTACGAAATCCATTTCACCGCAAAATCCAAAATTAACTGGGTGGGGCTGGAGAAACGTAAAAAAAATATCCTAACATAAATCTAAAATTGACAAATAACTTATTTAAACTTATTTAATCTAAAATTATTTAAACTACCTATGACTTTATCAATCGAGAAAACAATTGATAAATTATTATGTTGATTAAATCGTTTTCAATCATATTATCATTATTATTTGTTTACCGAAAACTCTAGCAAAATTTGAGCAGTAATCTTTGTGGAAAGTTAGCCACGGTGTAAAGAAAACGAGTACGATTTTTGAATTTTGGATGGCCGAGTAATGTAGGTAATGTACTTGTAATAATGATATTATTAATTTACATATTGAACGAAAAAAATTATAACACCTATTTTTTAACGATTAAAAAACTCGTTTTGCCGAAAATAATCCATAGTGGTGCTATTAATAAAAATCGATACATTTTTAAGTTCTAATTAATTGTAGATGTTTTTTTGAAATCTGAATAACTTGTTTTAAAATAATTATAGATTTGCTGCTACAAATGATATACAGTTGCCTACATGATATAATAAACGTGTATCGTGAATGTCACGTGTAAATAATATTACACCGTGTTCGAATTTTAATGTAATATTGGAAAACATTACTGCGAGGTATTGAGCAACACCAGGTTAGTTTTCGTTATTTATTTATACACACTAATCTACACGAAGCACTAATTATTTCAATGGTGTCTCAACAAGGATTTTCAATCATTATTATGCTCCCAGCGATACACACAATGTCTTCAGCGCTAAGTACCTACCTACCGCTTATTTTCTGGTCAACTCGAACGAATTTAAACTAGTCTCTACAGCATAATATTTTAAACCTGTTGGTCTAAGACATTGTATTATGGTTTTATCCATATAACAGTAATGACGATAAGCACGTAAAAGTGTTTTATTTCGTTGATTTTTATTAATTAATAAGGTACATGATTTGTATTTTTAAATTAAACGAGAATTCCGCGAAACATTACTATATTATATTTTTAACTCGACTAAATTTTTATCGATCAATCGCCAAAAACGTTACCGTATATTATCCGTTTGTATAATATTATAATAATATTATTAAACATATTATTAAAATTATTTATACGATTTCAGACGTTCTTAAATAAATCACTGGGTTATTATGATAATATGGATGTGGATCATCCTCGGGGTTTTACTTTTACATATTTTTTTGCTAATGTGTATAATCTATATATTATTATAATATACCTTAAAGCTACAAGAAATTTTTTTTTTGTTTCTTATTAGAAAATCATACTTATCAATAACCTGTCAGAGTGTCTGTTCAGGATTATTACGAATGTCTCACAGATGGAACTATTATACTTATTATTACTTAAACGTATTAAATGATTTAATGATTCAGTCAAGGTCTAAAGCTTAATAATAACATAATTCTTATACAATTACTATAATATTTAAATACATGTACTAAATAATTTTTATAAATGTATTTTTAGATTTTTTATTTAGGTATTCGATTAAATAAGTAAACATAAATTGAAAAATTGTAAAAAATGTATAATTTGATTTAACTTGGTTTACTATTTAATCTTAGTAAACAACGAATTGTATTTATTATATAATAATTAAAAAGTAGACCTAACAAATATGTTATAATAATATTATATAATTTTAAATCGTTCTTTTTTTCAAATTTATGCTAATAAGCTACTATTGCAGTTTACTAGGGTTTGAAATCCAAATAATATTTAATAATTATATATTGATTTTAATATTAATAAATAATTTTTATATTGTTTTACCAAATCTATTTAATGGATTTCTGATTTTTATTTGGATATTAATTGTTTTTTTCGATTTAGGTTTAATGTTAAATTACACTAACACTTAAAATATTTTAATTTCAATATTGCTATATTATTTTCAATTTTGATTAAATTTGATTTATAATAATCATTTTATCATACTCAATGATCATTTTAATGATTTTAATTTTGATTTAAATCTTAAAATGTTAATATTGAAAATTATTATATTTTTGATACTGATTATAGCTATATCAGGGGCATACTTAATTAGAAGTATATCTTGGGGAGGATAGATATTTTTTACACATAAAATAAATGTTCACAACATTTTCAAGTACAGTAGTAATTGAGATACTGTTTATATATACAAGGCTCTGGGGGTTTAGGGGCGTGCCAAAGGGGTGGTTATGTGGTTCAAACCACCCCCACTAATAATACTTATTATTATATTATTTTAAGTTAGTTACTATATATTTAAGTTAAAAACCACCACAAAAATGAAATGCTGGGCACGCCCTGTGGGACGCACCTACCAATATAACTATACTAAGAAAACTATTTACAAAATATTAGATATTAATAAAATTACCTAATGATAAACAATATAATATTTTATATTATAAATGGCAATATTATATATTATTATTTTTATTATATAATACGATGATCGCTGTTTATAGTTAAATTGATTATTATTTTTTTAATTAAAAATTAATTTTTAAACAAAAATATTATATAAAGGTTATTATTTTGTTATAAGATGTCGATTACAATATTTTTTTTTATAATTCAAAACTCATCAAATTGTTAAATCTATAATATTTACAAAAAAAAAAAATTATTTACTCGTATATTATCATAAACTTAATTCTATTAAAACATATGCCATAGGTAGTTTAGATTATTTTATTTGTAGATATAAACAACGAAATTTAAATTTACTTAAATGTGTCAGTTAACTGACAAAACATCTTTATAGAGATATTGCATTTTGTAAAGTTTATTTTTCTTGTAATACGCATGAATACTAAATATATGATTTATATTCTTAAAAATGAAAAATTGTAAAAATAATAAACTAAGCACAAAAAACTTTCAAAATTAAAGATGCCCACATAATTTATAATTAATGTAATAAATGAAAATAATAATCCATTGTGAAAATCAAAGAAATCGAAAAACTAATTTTCCCAAACATTCAATTTTTGGAGATACTGCTTGTCCCACTACTGTGGGAAGTGAATTATAATATAATACACTATGACACCAAGTACCTATTTTTTAATATTTTTATTTTTAATAAATACACAAGACGGATATTGGCTACATTACATTGTTATCGCAATAAACATATATCAATATATATATATAGTATAGACATACCACGCACACCAATGAAAGCTATATTGCACCCACAAATTATACACAGCGGTGTCCGGTGGTGTGCACTTGTCTGATGATGATAATAATAATAATAAAATATAAATAAACCTAACATACTGCACTTTCAGCAGCCACTCCCATAAAACGGTATCACCTACCTATATCATTTTTTAACCGACCATGATAAACGTTATAATAATAATAATAATAATAATATAATGCGTAGTACACGATGAACCACTCGTCCGTCCCTCTAGTATGTTATATCTATCGATGTGCTATATATATATATATATATATATATATATTTATATCCGTCCTCGTTACAATAATGCAAAGTCACGTCGCAAATGATATTATAATATTATTATAATTTACTCGTCCGGTTACTATTAAATCGTAATAAAGCGGATGCATTCGCCAATATTTCTGAGCAAACACGGCACTAAAATCGCGTAAATCTGTCAAACTCCGTCGTTTTGTATAATAATTTTCCACACATCCCCGTCGCACAATTAATCGAGAAAAAGTGCGCGAGGTCCGTTTCCTGATTATGAGGTAAAAAAAAAAAAAATACCCTGAAGCTTATAAGTTACAATAATAATAATCTCGCCTGTTGAATCGGCGTACATAATATTGTAATTTTATTACGTAATAATAAAATATATAATATTTTATACAGTACGATAATTGATCAACGCGCGTTCACCTCTGCCAACATTGCGTTTAATATGGTGTTTACGATCGCGACTTTGTGAAAAGTTAATTTTCGTTCATGAGTACGAGAAATATTTACCTACTTATTATTTATCCGCACGTAATAGGTTTTAATGTATACTATATATTATACAGAGTGATCGAAGATTTGCCTCACAAAAACGTTATAGACAATGACATAGTAACAATATTATTATGCAATCCAAACCGTTTTTCTTACATGATACTCTGATCGTCCTGTATCATACTGGTCATGATGAGAGCCAACTGATATAGGTAATACAAATATATGGACACTGTCATTCGGTGTGTGTGTGTGTGTGTGTGTGTGTGTGTATGTGTGTGTGTGTGTGTGTGTGTGTGTGTGTGTGTGTGTGTGTGTCTTTTTCGTACAGATTTTTTATTCCCTCGGTTCCAACACACGTACCGCGAGCACAATAATATTTATGCGGTACATAATAAATATTTGTTTATCATTAAAACGTGGCGATTTCCATAATCTTCGATGGCACGGTCAACTACACCGAACAAATTGATCTCTTAAGTGTGTAAATGATATGCACGACAAATATTCAACGACGTGTTATGTGTGAGCGGTGCGCGCAAAGCCATTGTGTCGGTCCAATCAAGACGACATAAACATTGTAATGTCGTGTGTGTTCTGCCAGTCGTTATACTATGCAGCAACAGGTATCTGCTGATCGAATAATGTATAATACATTGTACGTGTAACAGTATATACACATGCATACTATAATATAATAATATATTATCGTGTGTGGTACGCACACGAACGAACGCATTGGAAATTCTTTCACGAAAATAATAAATTTCAAGTGTGGAACACAATAATATAATACAACATACAGCATCGTTACAGGGTGATCAGATCATAATACTCGAGAATTATTTTTGCAATTTTTTATTTGCAATGTAACCCGAATTATTTTCATAACACGAAATTCTGATCACTCTGTATGAATAAAGCATGATATTATGTACCTAAATATTATCGATTCCACAGGTTCATAAATAATATCCGAGATATAATGACAGTAATAATAATAATAATTACATATTATGTTCTTATTATATAATATTTACTATTATAATGTACTATCGTAAACTCGTAACTTATATATCTTAATGAAAGTCCACTAATATTCGTTTGAAAACAACAATTTGAATACATAATTACATTGGACATTTTCCCAATAGAATCCATAATAATATGCTACCTATATATTATAATTATTTTTATGCTAATTAATGTTTTACATTAAATTACACAGAAGTATGTAAGTTGAAAATAATTCCAAATGCCCAATTACCTGTATAATAATATAATAACGATATACCGTATATTTAAATCGTTTCTTAAGTAGGCTAGCATTTATTTATACGAGTTTGCATAAACAAATATCCGGGAGTAATGTATAATAAAGATATGGGATTATTATACGGTGACCACATTCACGATCGGCGTTCATTAATATAATAACTATTTGAAGAAGAAGAAAATGAAATCATCGAATAATAATAATATTAATAAATGTGGTAAATTGTGTTAATTATGTAATAAGATCATTTTATGAGAATAACAAAATTGTTAAAAAAATTAATTTTTACTAAATTGTAATTTGTTATAGGTAAGTACAAGAAAAGGAAAACAGAAGTATATTTCTTCAAAAAATGTAATTATAATAGTTTATATTTTATACCATAGCGACTTCAAAATAGTTCAAAATTAAGTGTAGACCGGAAGAATACATCACAAAAATATCTTTCATTTTTGATATTTTGTTGATTGTATTGGAAATAATATCTATAAAATTATGTTGCACAAAACCACAGATTTTGGACTAATTTACATTAAACGAATACAATGAAATTTAAGAAAATATTTTATATTAGGTACTTTTGGTTGTTATTAAAATTACAATTCAGAACAATAGAATCTTAAAATTACTTATATGAATTGATTTCTTTGATAAAAAAAACTATTGTAGTGAACAGTACAAATTTTTTATATTAGGTATAGTACAATTTGACGGTAGATACTGACGCGGTCCGATGTATATTATTGTTATATAATAATATATATCATATAATATTATAGATTACATATTATGTAAACTAATAGAATGACGGTCAGTGTAAGCATAAAATTGATGTTGAATTAAAATATTATTTTGAGAAAAATATCTATTTTTATTGTTCCTAATATATTAATAATAATAATATATTACTCCTAGAAAAATATAATAATAAAATATTATGTATCCAATATTATTGTTCGATTTAATAAGATTAATAATAATTAAAAAACAAACTTTATCTAAAAAGTTTGATGAACCTTAAATAAAATTGGATTTACAAGATTGTAACAAATGAGCTTTTTAACAACCTCCCTCTTAGTTAGGCAGTCAATATATATATATATATATATGTACAATAGGCTGTTTGTTTTGATGATCATAGACTATTGCGTATCCATTTATAACTCAATTCAATCCGTGTCTGACAGCAGTAAACGTAAGATTGTACATGATAATATAAAAAGTATAAAAAATAATTACAAAAATTTGTCTTGGTCTAACGGATTCGTTTTAACTACAAAATTAATCCTACGGACGAGATTTGTTTACAACGGCAGGTTGGTGTCGATTGTTCTGATTTTCTCTTTGCACGGAAATCCAAAACCACACGATCTTATGATTATTATGCAGTGTTCGGATTCTGTCTGAGCGGATTATGATAAAAAATAAACACTGCTCGTGTCTTGTAGGCACGCGTATATTGTAGTGATTTTGAACGAGCATGTTTTTTTCTCCCGTATTTTCGCGGGTTTCCATCGCCGCGGCGCGTTGTCCGATCGCGCGGAATTGCACAACGCGCATTATACTATACGGTGACGTCGTTTCGAAACGTTCCGTGGCCGCAGTCGATTTATCATCGGGTTCGCGTGTCTTAAATTAAATTGAAAACGTGTGGCGCGCGCGCGCGCGCGACCCGATGTGACCTGATTGTAATAATATCACACCGCGCGGCGTTGTATTCTCGCGTAAAATCCCATAAAACACGCGAGCGAATAATAATATAATATATCCGCCATACGCGACGCGACGCGGGCGTTTTGTCAGGCGAAAACGGTCTCGTGTTTCATCCGTTTAACACGCATAAAATAATAATATTATTTCACTCGCGTTTATTATATTAACATAATATATTATATTGTAATAGTATTATTGCACTCGACCGTACCTACCTGCCTATAAGTACCTATATTTTATACGATATTACGTATAATATACGGCGCGCGTGCGTACGACAATATTATATATTCGCGTTGGAAATGATATTTTTCTGCTCGTTTTAATTGATGGCCGACCGCGGCGCAATAATTTCTCGTTTGACGCGACCGCGACCGCGATCGTATCTCGCACGCGCGCACCGCCGCATCACGAACGCCGCGACGCGGCCGGACGACGACGCTCGCGACGGCGTGAAATTTATAATAAAAACGACATGTTTGGCGAGCGCGCCCTATCGATTTGCATGTGAGCTACTATAACACACGAATAATAATAATAACACTCATTATTATTATTATTATTATTATACTATTATCGTGTTTTGAACGAGCAAAAGTCATTTTTAAATAATATATTATAAATAGTAAACCTTTTATGTATTGTCATTATAACACGACCTGGGACGGCCCTGTTACTGAGTAGATGATTAATCTTTTTCGTAACAAGCTTCGAGTTTGTCAGGATTAAAATAAAAGCTATAGTGAGTAAACCACAACGCACAAAATGACCTACATGAAATATAATATTCCAAAAAAAGAACTACTGTGACGATACTATAATAACATAGGTCTGTTACTATATTCAGTAATCACGGAAAAACATGATTGGCTAAAACTGCAGATGGTCAAACGTTGTTTTTATATAAAATCGTGGTTGATCAACTGGTTAAAATTAACAATAAGCGTATATTTTAGTTTCAACGAAAAACATAATTATTTTCTAAGTATCGCCAAAAATAGCACAGAAATATAATTTTAGCTTAATAGAAATTCGGCCATAACATATAATAAGTAAATAATATGCAAATATTTAATGAGTATATAATATTTTATGGTGTTTTATGGTCATCTTCTGATCTGGACATCTGTTTACGTATTTTCAAAATAATATCACCGATATTTCTTCAATCACGAACTTGAGATAACAATTGCACTTGAATACGAAAAACGTACACCGCAAAACCGATATAACGATATAATTACTACCAGCCATTCCTACATGATTGAATCGAATGGAGTCTAGTCACGTCTATGATTATTATTTTATTTGTATGTATTCACTTAAGACACGCGTAATAACGCATTTTATACGTGTTAAAAGAAAGAAATATTTAAGAAATGAGATTCCAACCGGATTTATTTCTAACCGGAGCTATGTAGAAGATACAAATGTAATATTGTTTATTGAGTCGATAATCTTCAAAGACTATCAAGGGAAGGCGTTGTTTAAAATATGTAATTGCAAAACAATAACCGACCACACTGAGAGAAAACTATTTAAAAAAAAATATTTGTTTATAGTACCTAATAAACTAATAAATGTATAGTTGAAAGTTATCATAAACTAAGGATAGGGAAAACAATATTCGTGACGCGGAGTCATAAACTTATATTGTAACAGGTCATGACGGGAGCATAGATCGTTTGAACGAATTTTTATGGGTACCTACTGAATATTTTAATATCATATTATTATTTATTCGTTTGCGTAACGACCGAATTAATTTATTTTATCCGATCGATGAATATAAATTATATCCGATGATCATGATACAATATTATACACTATGAACTAAATTTCTATAAGCTACTTTTATTAATTAATAAACCAGCAGTTCATGAACAAAATATTATAATAAATTTGCTTTGACGGCGACGTCATGATTTGGAATTTAATAATATAATAATTATTGTGAAATAAGAATAACTCTGATTAACTTTTTAGTTTGTAGTTTATATAACCTCGATAAAAATTTAAAAAGGGAAGAAATCGACATTATAATATTGATCATTGGCCGTTGTGCAATTCGTAATGATAACAATTTTTTTCGACCGGATATCCTTCTAACGGATTTGTATTATTTGAGTCCATATAGTCGTTTTTTGTGTAGTATTTTTTTGTTTAGAACACTAGGTATACTTACAATATTTAGCTCCTAAAAAACATTGTCACTCCAATATTTTTCATTTTTATAATAAATCCAAATAAATTAAATTAGGGCCGTTCTTTAATTCTTTTTCAGTATACATGTTTTAGCATTCCAATCATAAATTTAGTCATATCATTTATTATAAAACATAGTTTTCACCGTGAAATGTTAAGTTTATCTTAAATTTTGTTAATTTTTTTCGGGTTTAATATTTTGTTTGTCCGATAACACATTTTCCCAACAAAATACATATCAACTTTCGAGTTACCGACGTTTTTTCTGGCTAATTAATACTAAATTTTATACGGGGGAACACGTTGGTCACTTAAAAGTCGTATGTATTTTGTCGGGCAAACTTAGGCAAAACTTAGTGTTGATAAAATGTATTGATCCTATTTTTTTTTTTACTATTCCATTTAATGAAATCTCATTATTGGACTGTTCTCGAAGCTACGGATGTCATTTTAATTTTCATCTGGAGTTGTGTTTAGTTTTTCGCGTCAGGTGTAATCTTTTGAGAGTAAATATGTATTTAGGTATGGGTATAGATATGTAGCGATAATAATAAAATAAATATGCCAAAGAGTTTGCCAAACGGTCGTCGTCGTACAAGCGCGTGTGCACTCGTAGTACGTGCTCGATGTAATATAGCGACTCGGAACTTTGACCCGTCCGGTGGTCGTCGTCGTCGTCGTCGTAGGTATACACGGTGTATGTAAATAATTCCGCCGCGGCGGCGCTGACGTTTTATTATTTTTATCGGTTCGAGACGACGATTTACAACGGCGTCGACGACGGACGGCGACGACGGGTTCATGTTAAAACGTTCTTCGATCTCTTAGAATAATAATAATAATAATAATAATAATCATAATAATATATTATGCAAAGTGCGCATAATACGTTTATTTTTATTTTTTCCACGACGACTATGACGACGGTCTCGCGCATACGACTGTGACGACCGCTCGACTCGAGTTATTATATTATATTTTATTTGCGTCTGTTTTACAATAATATAAATACAGTCTTCGGACGACGGATTGATTCGCGGTACGTTCGTGTAGAAATAATAATAATATATTACATTATGTAGCACGAACGGCGTTTCGCGTGTTCAGCAAACTATAATATTTCTCGTAATATCGCGAACACACGATTTTGATTTTCTCCACCGGTGACCGTCGTCGTCGTCGTCGGGTTGACACTCGTATTCGCGAGCACGCGACACGATTTATGCGCCCGTCGCCGCCCGAGTCGTCAACATCGCCGTAAGTGCTCGCACGCGCGCATAACCTAAGAATACCTAATATTTTTAGTAAAAAATAAGCGCTCGAATTACGTAGTAAAACGAAAAAACAAAGTCCGAGTCGTCTGATTCGACTACGTATTTAAAATTATCACGAACATAGCCCGTATTTCAAATTATTAATCGTTATAGGAAAAATGATTCGAAACATGTGAAACATATGAAAATAGTGATTCAATAAAAAAACGATTTTATAACATTATTAATTATCCAAAAAAGACTTATTGCGATATTTATTTCATTTTAATGGATTTGTATACATTATAATTATATCTTATATTACAATTCATACTTTAATATTAAAATTTTAACTGTAATTATTTGTTAAATGTTCTGTAGAAATATCGTAATTTTATCATAATAAATTATTATTAAAAAAAAAAACTGGAAACGTTACTCAAATGCGATATAATATATTATAGCTAATAGTTAATACCTACTTGCGTCAATGACGTATACAATGTGTACAACTTAATAATAATACAGTTTAATAATATTATATTATATAATAACGCGAAATTACTCAACTTCAAAAAATACTTAATATTAATAACAAATAAGGTATTACTAATAATGATTGTTACAAAAAATATTTTTGACAATTTTATAATATATAACTTTTGTTGGTTAAAACTAAGTAGTATATTTTCTATAAAGCTGGTCCGTTAACTTACTTTTTTTAAGATATTAACTTATATCTTAAAAAGTTTTTTCTAAAAAATCAAGTTATTTTTGAGTTGATAATTTAAATATTAAATGTTTTTATATTCAATTTCACTTTCAACAATAACAGTTTTAAATTATAATAATTTTAATCTTAAAAATATAATATGAGCAGGTATATATTTTTAAAAATCAATATATTTAACTATTATTGTATTTTTAACTAAGTTAAGTTACTTTTATTTTCATTTTCTTGTAAAGTTGTAATTATTTTATTTCAGCTGAAAAAAAAAGTCTTAACTTTTAATTTAGCTTAAATATTTCTAAAATAACTGGAATTAACAAGATAAAAAATTACTATTAACTTGTCCAGATTTTGCCCTGTCTATTATAACATAATATACGATTACGTCTAACGAATATAACCGTAATTTAATAATCTGCTGCAAACTACAGAAATCTTATATTATAACTAGTTGCAATGTTTTACACATACCGTACCTAAGGTATATTATACTGAATGTTATAAGTACACTATCACCGCGTTTAAATTATATCCCAGCCCACCGAATTACGTCCGCCGTCGCCGCGGTAAGGCGGTAAACGATTCATGTGGATATTACTTCGCGGGCGATCATTAGAACGGCATTGGCTGTGTAATGGTTTATTGATTATATATAATATAATATACGACGTCTGACCAAAGAAAACGGCATATCCGTTTGTATATAATAATAGTAATAAAATAAGTACCATATTATTAATAGACAGCGTCAACATAATGTATTACGGCCGAAAATATAAAAATATACTGAAAATTTCACATTATAAATCATAGCTTTGTACATAGGTGAGATAGATTTAGTCGATCTAGTTTTTTAACAACTCTAACACTCTTGTATTATTAATAAGTTACTATAGGTACTTCATTACAACTTCTTTTTGTTCACTATATATCTTCTATACTATACTACTATAGTACTATAATATCTACTTGTATCTCTAAAACAGAACGAATATATTCTTTAAACTCATTGGGTATAATCATTTTTAAAGGTCATATAGTCTTTCAAATTATATTTTCACTACTTAATTTTAATTCTTTATCAAATAGGATCTCTATTAAATTATTAATTAATATTTTAATTTATTTATTTTAAAATATAATAATAATAATAATAGCGAATAAAATAAATTTACTTAAATTAACTACATTAAATTACCATCACATTAAAAACCAGATGATAATATTAATATATAATTATTTGTGGATAAGATTATATAAGAGAAATAGTAGAACAAAGATAGGGCTCATCGATGTCACTGGAACATTATACAGTATGATGCTCTGGAATTGTGTACCTAATAATTAATATCTATAAGTGTCCATCGCTAGGCATGAAAAAAATAATATGTTGGAGGTCACAAAGCGTCTCCTCGTGGAGAATTATTGAGACTTAACTTGTAAGCTTGGTATAGGGAAAGCGGTTATGGCCAACACGTAGTGTTAAATAATAAATAACATGAAAATACTCACGATAAGTTCATATTATGTAACCAAGGGTACCTTAAGAAAATTGAAATTACTTTTCTGTAGAATCATTATATTACACAAAGATAGATTCCGTCAAGGGTCAAGACGCAACCTAATATTCAGCATAATATAATATGGTTGTTAACATTATACATCACTGCTCGGCACAATTACAATAATAATTTATGCATATTATGGTAAATGGTAATTACCTGCAGGGTGGTGGTCGACTAGTGTCCATTATAATACTACACACACGGACCGTATTAGGGAGGTCGTAATTCGTGTCTAGGTGGTCTTTCCGTCAATAGGTACATGACAAAAACTAGGTATAAATTTCATCGCACGCGGCGTTACAATAAGTATTTAATAGCAATTCCTATACATATATACCACATTTATCACAGGGTGATCAGAATTTCACATTATATTGGAAACGGTTATGATATTATTTTGTTGGCGAGATATCCCGTTCGCTCTGTATAGTCACGTTTGGCCATTATTATTATAATTATTATATTCATATCGATAATATAATAGACCGACACGACGATCGTATTATATATTGTACGCGTGTGTGGGATAGAGATTGTTGTAATAATAATTACTTTTGGCGGTTTGTTATATTTTTTCCCCGGTAGCTCCGGGCTGCATGGCGTTATAATATATTATCAGTGTAGTCTCACTTACTCGCCGAAATAATAATAATAACCGTAATGATAATGAGTATACTACGGATAATATCGTCTAAAATATTATACCGCCCGCGCGCACCATCTCGCGAAAACTATATAATATTATACCTATTTTACGAGTATGAAACTAGTTGGACGTTATTTCCTCATCATTCGGCAACCTATATTATAATACGTATAAATATATATATATACGATAATCTACATGTTATTAATAATAAGTATTTTTTTTCGGTTTCAACCGGAACTCGATATTATTTTCTAAATTGTAAACATTCCACATAGTACCTATACCTATAGTACATAGTTACGTGGCTTGTGATAGTTTCCTACAATGTTATATTCTCTAGACTTGACCCATTATTGATATTTTTTTAAATAATCGATAGCTCAATAGCCATTATAAAATATTTATGTTAATACCTTATATCTTGTTATATGTAATCGTTAATTTTGTTTTTAATCGTTTTACTTAAGGTAATTAAAACAAGACCTTATGTTCACAATTATGTTTACAATTATTCTAGTGGAGGATATAAAACTGGTATATAAATACTGGTATATTATCTATTTTGTAAAATATTTACTAAAAAATAAGTTTCATCAATTTAAAAAATCAAAAATCAAATCACAGTCTAATTTTTTTTAATACATACTTCACAAAATAGCTAGATGACATCTAAATTATTGTAAAGAATTCTTTATGATTTGCAATCATTAAATTTGTTAACTTTAATAATTTAAGTTATAAATTTATTCCAAATAATTTTTGTTTTGCGTCTATACATTAGAGTCTAGCGTTAGACAGTCGTTGACTAAAAGAGGTTTATGTCCAGATGCCATTTTTTATTATTGTTGGACAATAGCCATGTATTATGATCGATTTACACTATCGACGAATAAAGGTTAATACATTTTATATTAGTTTTAAAACCACTTTAAAGTAATATTTATTTACAATAATCTTATATTATGATTATTTTAACACAACCTATAATAATCTGCTATAATAAACTACTAATTTCTCCCAGGATCGAAGGGACGAAAGAAGAACGTCCTAAATTGATCTTTCCGCTTTTTATCAATTATTTGTTCATAGCTACGGGTACTTGAAGATAATAATATTTTACGCTTAAGTACTATGACTGTGGTCATTATTCGTATGGTCGAATGTGTATTGTTATATCGATGATAAATATTAGGTGATACGCGATTAAAACATATAATATAATACGCCACCACGTTATTTTATCGTCCGATTTATACAATATACATATATATTTTATTACCTATACTCTTTAGTTTACAGCATTTTGCTTAAGTTTATTTCCTCCTCGCGGTCGATTTGTCGTATGCACATATTATTATAATACCGAACCGCTATATTATTATCATTATTCACAACGATATAATAATAATATAATATCCACAAATGGATAAATACATGAAATATTACGTTACAAAAAATTCTACAAAATAAGAATACGAATAATATGATGATTGCATCGAAAACGTGTACGAGCATGTTATTATGTGCGATTAACGTATTTTTTAATTTTTATTCAACATGAAATGCTATTCATCCTTGGTATACATAATATTATATACCACGGTTATCTGCGAGTAGATAACCGTGGTACCCATAATAATATATGATATACCAATACATTCGCCGGTCGGGTGGACCGCGGACGCGGGACTCGACTCCTACGCGTTACAACGTAATTTCAATGAGATTTTATTGTTAGGTATTTTAATATAACGGTGGCGGCGATACGCATGTCGGCGAAACCATTTAAATCAATCGGTTTTGCAGACCGAGTATTATTTATTATTTATTAGCATTGCGATTTGTTGTGTTTGGTTATCGTAATCTTACATAGAATTATAACTATTAAATTAGGTACAGGAAAAAAAGTGATGCGATGCTGTTATGGTCATCTTCAACCGGGGTCGTGGTCTCCACGTGACGGAAACGAGTCGTCCGATCATCCGGAACACCGAGACGACACAAAATATTATATCCGATTATAGGAATACCTAATAATAACATTAAATCGTATTCGAGACTAATGTTTCCAAGGACCTCTGCTTTTATCATATGCAAGGTCGGATACATTACAGTTTCTTAGCTATAAGGTCATTTATTACGAAATACCGGAGCTCATATATAAGTACATATAATTAGAAAAAATATCGATACAGAGTTTATTGCATGAAAATTTGACATTTTTTTAAAATATATCATCAATATAAAATGTCGAATAATCCTGGTTCACACACAATACACAATCATTTTATTTTTGTTCAGCCTGTGAATTTGTAAAAAAAAATTTTATTATCGCAATCGGCGAGAACCATAATAAATTATTAATCGGCTTTGAGTATGCCCGAATTTAATTTCGTTTTTTATGTGGTAAACTATGTTAAATTTTCATTTTATGGAATTGAAAACAATGTCGTCATGCTTTAGAGTAAAACAAATGCTATTTTTAACATAATTATAATCCCTAACAATGCTTAACTAACGAGAACCTTCAATTTTCGGTACAAACAAATTACCTGTAAGATAACGAAGGTTTAAAATAAATTTTAAGACATTATTATTACAATAATGATAATCTATATAATAACCGAAGTTAAATCACTTCATTTTTAGAAAATAATTACGCGACTTCCAATAATTGAACATTGAAAAATCTAAATTCGTGAAGTTCAATTATTAATAAACAATTTACCATAATAATATTCTTATTTCATTCGTAAAATTAATAGAAGTTTATTTTTACTCGTGTTCAATTACCACACAAATAATATTTTATTTCATATAGAAAACTGGAAATAAAATTACGATGATGCTATAATATCTAACATCACCTTTACGGTTTTACGGGTTGTTAATTTGTTATAATGTTATAGATAAGTATATACGTGAAAGGAACTGACTTTGTAAATAGCACAAAAAATAATAAAACATTTTTTTATTTTTTTTATTTCGTTAATCGTAAAACTATTTTTATTCAATCATTGGAATAAGGTGCAGTAAATTTTTATTTAAAAACACTTATATTTTAATATACTTCATAATATTATATATTATAATCGTCAGTCGAAAGTCATAACATTTTAACATTTTTCTCTAATTGACGGTATACTTTTATACGTTAATGCATATAATTTGTATAAAATATTTTGTAGGTGTGTTATGATTTATGGGTAATCTATGGAATTTAATACCTAATATGCGATTTTCGTTGAGAAAATATATACAATATTCTGATCATAATAATATTATAACGTTTTTATAAAAGTTATTTTCAATCTGCTATAGAGGTTGTCATCTATTCGGTTGAATAAACAAAACATATCAGCGTTATAATAATTAATAACTATTATGCAGGATTTGAAACGGTTTAAGAAAGTGACTTTGATAAATAATTTTTATTAACCGCACAAAGCGATGATTACATTAAGCTTCCCTAGCCGCATTATATTATTATAGATGTAATGATAGTCGTACGCTAAGGTTATACTTATGAATGTTACAAAAATGTACTCGTTGTGTGTCCAAAACACTAATATTATGTGGTACTTATTTCCCAGTAAATAGTTTAAAGAACTAAAGCGTAATAAGTAACTAGAATATTATCCATCACGCAGTATATTAGTATTTAGTAATGACATATAGGTACTTAGGAGACTCGGGTATGTATTATTCTATTAAAAGAAAAAAGTGTTATGAGGTGTGTTTTATATTTTTATAACGTAATTTAATTGAATATTTTTACTTCGATTTGCCAGTAGGTATAACGATTTAAACGGAATAAAAAATATTAAAATAATTTTGCCGTCACGGAAGTAAGCTATTACAAACTTAATGATATTAGTATATTACTCATTTATTATATTTCATATTATTGTTTAAAAAGTGTAATAATGATTATGGAAATATAGTTTAATCAGAATTGTATGTTTAATTAAATACACAAGTTAATATATAAGTACCAATAGTCATCAAATTAAAGTAATATTACAAATGAGCTATAATTGTCTAAAAATCTAATCTATGATAATAGTAAAATAAAAAATTGTATAAAGTATAATAGTGAAAAATAAAGAAATGAGTTTGCTTCAAGATATTCTTAAGCTTATACGTGTGCCTGTGAAGTGGCGTCGAGTTCAGTCAAAAATAGGTGGTACAATTGTACAATATCTATCCATCCACCCATCAACCCTTCAAAAATCTCATAATTCAGACTATTCATATTTTAATAATATTATTTCAATATACATATATATATATATATATATATTACTTATACATTTTATCATTTTTTTACCACGATTAATTTTAAGTGGTGCAATTGCACTACCTCAAATACATATTCGGCGCCACTCTGTGTAAATTAGATAGGTTACACACCAATATAGGTAACTTTTTAGAAATAATATAACTGATATTATACACATTAAAGATTAAACTAGGTAGGTAATGATTTAAGAAAAACTATTTATTTTTTTAAACTCGATATTGATAATAAACAATATTAGTAAAATTTATAGTAGGTATTTATTTGTATTTGCACAGGTTAAAAAACCACAATTAAAATATAGGTATAATATAATGCAAAAATTGTAAATAATTAATAAATAGGTATAAGTATAAATAAACAAGTAAAAATAAAAATAAATTGAATAGGTGAGTTTACAATTTCAAAACTAAATTTAAATGATAGATAACATAATACGTTATATATTTATAATGTAATCCAAACTACAAAATATAAAGTTCAGAAAAATATAATAAATGAATATTTAAATAGATAATTAAATAGATTTGTGACTAAAAGAAAGTAAAAACATATATTTATTTCGATTTACTATTTATTTTAAAACCTGTTAATACACCTACTACAATAATGTCAATCTACTAGGAATGGTTAATGTATTGCTATTACAATATCAAATTATTATTATTGTTTATTAATCGATTCTTTTGGGGAAACGATCAGAATAAAATAATAGTTTACTGTCAAAACTCACATAATATTTTTAAAAATCGCTGTACCAAAAATGTGGTAAAATCGATGATTACAACTAAGTTCTCTAAGTATTTTATGTAGCTGATAACCCGCAAACGGATCCGGTAGCTTTCGTACTGTAGCTTCATTCTGTAATTTTCATTGCTTCGTAAATCCTTTTAAGGTGATATAGACACATAATTCTTCGGGCCGGTCATCGTCGCAATCGACCTGGTTGATGCCGTCTGCCGTACGATTTTGATTTCGAAATCGTTACGCGTTAATTTCATTCCGCAGTCTGGTTAGATTGTTATTATTATTTCAAATTTAATCGTTTTCTTCCATCTTAAAATCTTCTCTATAATATTGTGTTAATACTACCAAAATTTGTGACAAATATTATGACGTATTGAGTTTTTTGTATAGTTGACATCAGCAATAGTTTATATATTATTATTTTGATTATATTTGCTATTTTATTATTATATTCACATTAATACTATCAGAATAATGAACTTGAAAAAAATACGACGAATTTTCATGTCTCTATATATAGTGAATTAATTGGACGCGTTCTAAACGTTGTCTCGTTTTTTAAACTCTGCCAGACAATAATTTGACGATCATTATATTATCTTCTACAAAATATTACTCTACACGGTTGTATAATATATGACTTAAAATTATTGAAGTTTTTTTAAAATTTCTATTTAGATAGGCTAATATTTCTTATTATATCTAAGAAAATAATAATTATTTAGTATTTAGTAGTTAGTATACAATATTCGTTTTAAACAATTAAGTACATGAATGACTTAATAATTATATCCTTTTCTTTTATCACTATATTAAGTAGTACAATATTTAAAACTGATAACGTATAAATATAATACCTATATATATTGTTGATCTTTTTTACTAAGTATAAACTTACACATTATAAGTAATAACTCGATAAAAATTGTGAATTTAATACCTACATAAAGGTTAGATTTTTATATTTTTGTGATTTTGGTATTATTTTATTATAAATAAAACCATCAAGCTATATGCCGTGTATATTATAATATTAATATATTTATAAATTATAACAGAAGGTAGAAGGTATTAATAAGTATTTATAATTCCATTGCTGTCGATGTATTTAAAAACGGACTATTTCACAGTTGTATTTAAATTTCTATTTAGATAATTGGTTTAAAATGTAGAATTTTAAATATAACTAAGCACATTTGTAGCTGCCAGCGACTTCAATTTGACACGAGTTGAATTTTAATAAGTTGCCACTATATTTCGTACATTAACCTATATTATTTATTTTATAATATTATGTATGTTCGTTTACAAATTATACTTGTACGAATTTTCATATTATAATATTTTAATATTTGTATGTTCAAATGTATATAATTAACCGTGAAACTCAATCGAAAACTACATTAAATGAACAACGTATGGAAATGCACGTCATATTATATAATACGTTTAAATCATTTTTAAATACCTATACGAAAACGTCATAATATTATGACTATATACAAGGATCATCGTATGATTTAATGCTATAAAAATAACAGTTTCCTAGTGACGCGTTTAATAAGAATATTATTATAGTGCGTTTATTATAAATTTATAAGTGTCAATCATCTGTTATCTCGTGTATAATAGTTTCAATGCAGATGATAGATTTTGTTTACTTTGAATTTATACTATAAATTTATAATATATTCAAGTTATCGATAAACGATAGTCATGACCAGTCGGGTATTTAAAATGCGAGATTTCTACGTTTGTTTCTGGATCGAAATAAATAAAATTAGAGGAATTTTTTAGGCATTCATAATATTATGGATGACACACACACACACACACACATACAAACACAACCAAATAGGTACGTTACCAAGTTTGAAAGTGTTTTACCTAACCTAATAATGTGATACGCGCTCGGTAATTATTTCTTCTTTCGTTTCCTTTATATATATATATATATACGTATATTATTATCTCGCCGTACGATCGTCGTTACTATTGCGTTTCCCTATTTAGACCACGTTATTATTATTATATACTTTGTATAATAGGCGCACGCGTATGAAAATAAAAAGTTAAGCGCGACAGCAGGTATATTATATTATAATATGTACCCTGGGCGTTGTTTTCGCTCCTATTGTCCAAACCGACCTGTTGTACCGTACCCGCGAATGAACGGGATCCGCGTATTATTCGTTTTGATCGCCGAGAAAAAAAAAAAAGTAATAAATACAAATAAAATGCCGACTAGCGCGCGGTCGTGACCGTTTCGATTTTTCTTCCGAGTGTAGGTATATCGTAACAATGGACGCGTACGGTTTTTTTTATTCAATAATATATATATAACTAAACTATAGGTTATTATAATATAGATTATAGGCGTATTATCTCTGCAGTGCAGTTTGATAATGGATTGCACAAACGTGAATATATGTACATATTGTACTCTAAACGCGTTTATATCAGAACCAATTTAACAATATGATACAATATCATTATGCTCGCAGTCCCGGACTCCTTCGGTCCTCTCAAGGATTCCACACCGATATAGACCGTTGAGGGGAGGGGTACCCGAGTCCGCATCCTTTAAATACACTATATTCTCCGTCCGCCGTCTTGACCTTATCGGGCAAATAACAATTATAATAATAATAATCGTCGTCGTCGTCGTCGTCGCCGCTGCCGCCGCCGTCAATACCATTTTCGTACCGATCATTAGCGTATAATATTCAGGGCTACTGTACATGGAAAACCAATTAGCTAATGCGAGAACGGCGCCTATATAGAAAATATTACATATTATATTATTATAATTATTGTACGTTAAAACGCTTTTTTTTATATACATATATATATATATATATATTTATTTATTATTATAATTATCTTTTTTATTTTATAAACATTATATCGGCATCGTTCGTCGAGTACGTATAGTACGTGTATCGAATATAATAATAATAATCATATACTGTAGTAATATTGATTTCGAAAACTATGCCGCGAGTGATGAGGATCAGGCACGTAGTCAGGATTTTTTCTAACGGACTGTTTTAATTTTAATATAAATAATATGAACATTTAACAGGTTAAAATGTTTGTCATGATGTAATCTATCTTGATGAAAATATTACATTAGTCATATTATTATTTGTCAAATTGTATAATTTATAATAAAAATATTAAACAAAAGCATGTAACAAAATGTTATTTTTAGAAAATAGTTTATAATATAATTTTAACATAAATACGGTCGAAGAGGATGTTCTAACACCTAAAACTCCACCCTGGTGTGGATAATATTAGTATTGAAGCATAGATACAACACAAAATTTTTATAAAATAATAACAATATTAAATTATATTATTTTATAGTTTAATAGATTATGCTCAAAAGATGTTTTGTAAGGAGGGTTATGAAAAAGTGAGCAAGACGGAACATGGAATGATATTATCAAAAAATGAATATAAAATATGTGTCTTCATCAACTTAAAATCAAAATGAATACTGTTTAATAGCCATCTGTAATGTTCTAATAATTTTATTTATGGTACCTATAAATACATAAGTATTAATACCTAAGTATGACCAATTTATAAGAACTTTAGTCACCTTATTACGAATATTTCTATAATTATCTTTGTACCTACATGGAAATATAAAAATCGGTATTACTGAAAAAAGAAAAGAAAATTAAGGGGAACGAAAATAGCTATTTATTAAGGGGTTATATTTTGAAATTTTTAAAAATGAACTTTATTTTAATTATATAGCACACAAATACATCAAAAGCTACAATTAATTTGACGTAAATTCTATTTAAAAATTTAATAGGTAATAAATTAATAAATAATAATTCACAAATGTCATTAATACAAACAAATTTGATTTTTTAAAAAAAATTACAAAATTTAAAATTTAAAGTGATAAAAATTTTCAGCATCCGCAATTTTGCTGGTTTCCCGTCATTTTTTGGTAGTTTTTCTTCACCCAAAAAAAACCTTTGGAAAAATTTGAAAAATGTGCTAAATAAAGTATCAAGAGGATGCAATTTAATAAAATTTAGGAAAAACATACTCTACTAGTTAAAATTGGATAATTATTTCTCTTTGAAAAATTGTTCTTAGAAAAAAAAATATCTTTATAAAACCAATACATTTCTTGTTTCGCTCAAAATCTAAAATTAATAATAAAATATAATATAATTTTTTTTTTTTAAATCCATTATTCATCAGTTTTTTGGTTCGTTATTCACAAAAAAAAAAAAAAAAAAAAAAAAAAAATGAGAAGTATTATATCAAAAGGCTTTGGGAATGGATCCATCCGCCATATCCGGGAGGATACCATCAATACACCAATAACGTATTTAAAATCAAATTATATGATGCATTGATGTATAATAATTTATATTATAGTTATTACTTATTAGGTAGTTAATAATTAAATTTTTAGTAAATGTCTATACAATTTTGTACAAATATCTAACGTGTATAGTAATGTAATGTAAATAATTATCATATACTTTACATAGGTAATGAATAAATAACGAAAATATTAAACTATTTATTTGTTTTATTTATTATAGGTACTTACTTATAGTATCATTAATTATTAAAGATGACTTATCTTAGATACTAGGCTATTCATTAAGGTGTATTATACGATAGTTATTTTAACTCTATTATTATTGTTCTACTCAAACATATTAAGTGTATTCAATTATCGTTCACACTGTATAATAGGTCTCGTGAATGATGAGTCTTGAATAATTTTTATTTTCGCGTAGATTATAGAGTGTAATGATTTTGTGTTACGAAAATAACATGATAATAACATTGAAAACTTATGCAATTGCTATCACTGTCATAACGTGATATTTTGATAACCCTGTATACACGCAGTAAAACTACGATTTTTCAACAAAATCTCAATCGCAGATACATTGTTATCTACGATATACTGAGTGATCAATATTTTGTTATACAATAATTACCTATCACACACGTGCAATGTAATGGCGTATATCTAATATGCTCATATCGCGAAATTCTGACCTTTCTATATAATAATATAAGATGCATATTGCCCGGTCGGAACATCACACTCATCGTTATAAATGTAATAATATCAGACACGTGATAAGATAATAAAATAATTGATAGGTGGCCTATAAATACTGACGATGTTCCAAAAGGGGCGGTATACCTAGGCGTATTATCAAAGTATTTTTTTCCTTTATGTTTATTTTTTTCTTCCATACTATTTCCTATAATATAGTTTTCCCACAGACTCTATACAATTGCCTGTGGTTTTCCTTAGATAATGATAACCTATCAATAACATGTCGTGATAAATCGCCTCAGTTCAGTTTACCGCCCCTTTTGGAACACTACCTCACATTGTACTAGCATATGGATGGCTTATCCATTTCTTTATTATCTATTACGACGACACTGATATCATGATATTATATTTTATGAATACTGCATGCGCAATACGGTAATATATATATATATAGTTGCCGTGGACACAAACTGCACTTCGCACAGACGCATAGTATAATATTATAATAATATATAATAGTAATAGTGCGTGTCGTCTCCGGAGGTGGCAGTCACGAATAAATGATATATATTATTTTCTTTCGTATTTTTGACCCCATTGAAAAGCGCCCCGGGAACATAAACCATTCGAAGGCGGCTGTCGGACCCTTTGAATCGGACGAAAAACATGTGCACAAAAGACGCGGCTGGCACGCGTAAACTATCCGCACAACGTTATAGATGTTATTGCATTACCTATACGAATCGCCGATTGACAACGTTAACCGGTAGATGGTTATCCGTCGCATTATTATCATCATTATTACGGTCACTGATTAATTTCTCGGTCCAACGCTTCGGTGCTCTGTGCCGCGCGTTATCGGACAATCGGCATCTCCGCCGCCGTCACGCGATCAACGCGCGATGGCTATCCCGCAAATCTATAAATACGACCACAGACGAACATGCTTGTCTCAATCAACCGGACGACCTTACGACCTTTGGTCCCCTTCGGCTCATTTAGTTTATATTTTATAATAATAAAACCGTCAGTTGGTCTTTTTTCAATCTCCTTATAGAGTTAAGCATTAAGAGAACGCTACACCTGCATGTGTTGTCTTTGTCTATCCGACAGGAAACATATAGTAAATACTTGCTTTGCGCGGGACAACTTTACTCAATGTGTATTTATGATAGGAATACCAAATTTTAACAAATTTTATTTGAGGGGAACATTATCTATGGCGTCGTGTTTTTATTTTTTTCCATAAAATATTAAGTTCATGTGCATGTTTCATGGAAATATTCGTTTTGTATAATTATTTTTTAATTAGATGATTTTAACTAATCGAGTCGTGAAATTTAAAAAAAAATTTAAAAAATTAAAAAACAACAAGTTTACAAGTTTTGTTACAAGTTTTCAAGCGAAATACTGAAGGATCTTACGAGTCTTTCATATTTTCAGTGTTCGTATAATGGCTAAATAACTAGGTATGACAGAAATAATTCGACTTTTCGTCCAGTTGGGACATTCATGAAATAAAAACTGAAATTATGATGTACACTGCCGAGTATTTTTAAATGTTATACATATCGTGGCTAAATAAATAATTAATAATGTTTGTTACATGATTAAATAACTTAAGTCCCTGGTTTGTTGTTTTATTAAAATGTCGTGTTTAAAAAAAAAAAATTAAACACCTATTATTATAAATTACTTTTTAATCTATACAATATATCATATACATTAAAGATTAGGCAAATACTTAATAAATTTAAGCCATAATCCACAAAGCATTGATTTGTATCTATAAATACAAAATATATTTTTTATCGGTGCATATAATATATTTTCAGCATATACATAATCTTTATTTTATCGGAAAGAATTAGATATGTGTGTAACATGAATTGTGCACAACATTTTGCATAATTGAAACATAATACCAAATAATTTAATATTATGAATTATACTAATATAGTATTTCACAACATCAATATGTTCATAATATCTCTTTTACATCACTAATATATTTATTATTTGATAATTTATTGAGTAAAAACAAAAAACTAATGAACCATTTTCTATAATTAAATATAATATTATAATTTAATAATATCAAACATTTTCATGATATTAAATCATAAGAGTATATTACGCAGTATTCAATATAATATCAAAATATTGTTTTTCTATCCATAATCTAATTATATAACTTACTCATTGTAGATTATCAATATTATTTTGTATTTTACGTTATTTAAATATTAAAATTAATCTATGTTAACGTAATATAATTTTTCTATGTAAGTACTATATAAGGTACTAAGTAACAGAACTAAAATATACATAATATTTTAATTGTAATGATAGACTATGTTTCCATTTGACTTATGAAATATTCAATAAAATTAAAATAAACAGTAGAACATTTAAAAATTTAATTTCTAATTATATAACCTACATAAAACCTATTTTAACATTTTTAGTGATTGAACAATATCTTATATTAATGTTTATATTTGATATATAATACGTGTAATAAAAAATGTTTCGAGTTCAGTGATTAATTTAGATGACGCCATGAGGGCTAGTGCTCTTTGTATGGAATTAATTTCACAAAGCAATCCATATTTGTGTATCTAATAATATATTTCACATACTTATAAATAAATATAATAGTTAACGATAATTATTAATCCGTTGATGTACTCCTGTCAACAATTCTCTGGGTCTACTGCTCCAGTCGATTTGATAAAGTTAGCTGCTAAATGTATTGTCGATCTTAATATAATACATTTTTGTTATTTAGAATTCTTGGTGGCCTGTGTGGTTAAACAAATGAATTGTAAAGATACTATTATAGTGTCGTTCGGTTCCGATTGAAATATCACAATAGGTACTGTATTATAACACTATTATAGTGGTTAGTGTACATCTTTATACTCGTGTGTTTCATTATTATAGTGGTTATAACAATGATTATACTAATAACAATTATCTGCCGTACATCGAATCCTCGACGCCCGCACGCTGCAAGGATATAGGTTAAGGGGCTATCGGTCAGAACCCAGTTAACTGCGCGAAATCTATAGGTATAAAATAATGGTCTTGCAACAGATGTATGACCAGTGGTACTATGGTAACATAATACATAACATGTAACGAACGCTTAAGTATAAATATTATATCGGTCACGAAAAATACAATTCCCTTGACACCCGCGTGCTCGCGCTCGTAACCTCCGACACGAATAATATAATATATATTATAATATAAACGAGATTTCGATTGTAACACACACGTTAAGGTTAACCTAACCTAACACACACAAGCGCACGAATATACGTCCCGAATAATGTTAAGTATATAATATATACATATATATATATATATATATATATATATAGTGAAAATGATTTTAGTATAAACAACAATAATAAACAAAGATTGCCGTAGGAGCTGCAGTAGTGTTGGTATGGTGTGTGTGTGTATACCCGGTCATGAGTTAAGTAGAGTGGTAGCGCACAAGACGCGACTGTTGGAAAGAAATGGTAGTCTATCACGATAGACAATATTATAAATGCGCGGGCGATAGTTTAAATAATAAATTATAATGATGTGTACATAATAATATTATAATATAGATAGCTTCGTATAATATAACTTTACAGGGTGTGTCGCGAGGATGTGATATTTTTACATTGATAATCCGCCGCAAAATATCGAAACCTCGCGGTACACCCTGTATACAGCAAGCAATAATATCTGCTATCTGCGCATATTATTATTATTATTATTATTATATAAATATTTTTTATTTTATGAAACCGCGAGCGATCAGATAACGAGCCGAGGGGTGTATTTGCCGCGTGAGTAGTTTGGCCTTAGAGGATGTCTAATACACGACCACCGCTGGCAATCGTTTACCACATCCCCGTGGGTCCTCGTTCCGAGTATAAATCCTGTTTGGCAGGAGTAGTAGTAGTTCTTTAACGCGCAAAACTATATTATAGGTATATATACCACTACCATAGTATGTGCCGCACTGTTACCACGTAACATTTATCGCATTTTACTCGGCTCCACCTACGCGCACTGTCCGGCTAACGGATATCTTAGGCATGATACTGTATTCTATAATATGATAATATTATTACGATGTGAAAAGTGTATAAAAGAAAAATATACCGGTACATTCGATGTGCGCACTTATATTATTATAAATGTATAATTATACGAGATTTGTGTATAGTACATTATATAACATTATAACAAAATATTACGTAGAAATTTTAATCTGACGACCACATCGAGTTTTATCTTATTTCGATCTTAACAATTATGTTTATAACTATTAAATTTTGAGAGCGACGCCCGAAGCCGGGTATCGGCGCTGATGATATTAAACATTTTTGAATTATTTCGTAGAGTATTACGATAGAGTATCGTTGTAAGTACGATATTATTTACAGGAATATTTGAATATCACGTTACAGCAAATAAAAAATAAAAAATAAGAAAACTATAAGAGTTCCCATTTGATTTACAAAAAAACGTTTGAAAATATAAACCCTCTACAAATATATATAAGACTATTATTTCATTATCGTATTTTCTTCGTTTTGTATAATTAATTGAATTACAATTCGTGTGACGAGTTAATAATCATAGTATAATCACCTTGAATGACCTGAATACTATAAAAATGCGAGAGCTATATCGGATCGTATACAGATCCAAACAGATATTGACTATGATCCAGGTGGTCCAATAAACAATTCACGATCATTTTATTTGTAACGGTTTTGGTTCTCGGAAATGTTTATAGTTTGAAAACTTAACTATTTTATTTTAACTATTATTTTCATAGCGATTCAGCGTCATACGGCTCAGATCCGAATCGGCTTATACAAGTTCAGCTCGTTATAATGAATAGGCCGCGCATTACGTATATTAACGGTCGTACATGATAATATTATACACATTATTAAAATTGGCTAATTAGCCCGTCACCGATGAATATTATTACACGAGGTCGTTGCGATCGAAACAGAGATACGCACACTATCGTGTAGAAGAGAGAATGAGATAGAGTGTGTGTGTGTGTGTGTGTGTGTGTGAGAGAGAGAAAGAGAAATAATGATAAGGAAAAAATAATTGCTCATAATAATATTTAGTTAGGTACACAGCCTCCAGTTACGACACATCACATGGTTTATTTTAATATTTTTATAGCATAACATTTGTTTTCATTTCTCTAAACAGGTCTAATGCAAGCCGCCGAGCTAATAAACTTATAAATTTATAACACTATAACTTCCCTATTTTAGTGAAGACAACGTGTTGACCGCGGGCTACTGTCGTCAAAATATAATAATAATAACAATAATAATAATAATAATATGACGTTGACCGTTTCGAACGATCCGAACGAGCGCGTGGGTTGTAAATCCGGTCGCGTAATAACATTAAATGTCTAAATGAATATATTATTTAACCCACGCTGTGCGTTTAATTTGAACAAATTGTCACGTCACTAATAGTAATTTTTGTTTGAATTTTTTTTTTCTTTTAAATTTACATTAAAACTTTATGTCTAATGATTTTAGAACATCCGTCTAGAGCAGGGGTCGGTAACCTGTGGCTCTCCAGTTCTAAAATAAAGTAAAAAGTTAACTATCAAACAATAATCTAGAGTAGTGTTTGAAACTTAAAAAAGCAAGTTATGAGTTATATTAACTAAGCTTTCAAACGACGTGCAAAACCAATGCTCCCATTGATGTAACTATCTATTATTATTATTATTATTATTATTATTTATTATTCAATAAATATATTAATATTGTAGATCTAGAACTAAAATACTTTAATATAAATGATGCTAAAAATATTTATAGTTTATTTAAGTCGTTTATTTTAAGACGAAAATCAAATATATATAGAAGCAAATACTTTAATATTGAAACAAACATTTATAGTGGCTCTTTAAAAACTGGGAAATTTGGAAATTGTAACGTTTGGTTCTTCCGCCTCAAAAGGTTTCCGACCCCTGGCTTAGGAAACAAGCGAATAACAAATTCGCAACAGCCTTTTCATCCGGCCAATTTATTAGGCATACAACAATGTTAGAATACATAACTTTAATTGATTGAATGGAAAAATTGGATTTTAAAAATAATGATGCATTTTTCAATTTATTATGTTAGCACATTTAATGTATTTAATACCATTATTATTATGCAAATGAGTGAAAATTCAAGTAGGTAATAATAACTTAAAAGTAGCATATAAGAAGGTAATTATATATAGTCATAATTCTTATATTTTGTCATTTTTTAGTAATCTACGATATTTTGCCAATTTTGAATTCGAAATGCATTTAATTTAATTTATTTTTTTGAAATTACCTACTATAACTATAAGTTTTAGTTATTAACTGACAACTATTTTATTGAAATTATTCTGTGAAAACGGAGAAAAATTACAAAATAAATATTGGAATAAAAATATTTAAAATAATACCACTTTTAATATTAGTGTATATTTGTAGGGATATATTTTTACTAGTAATATTGTAACTTAATGTTGCTCATGGTGGATAACAACATATATAAGCTAAAAATAATTATTTTTATCATTTAACCTGGGGCATATCACATAATATGTTCTAGTAAATTTTTATGAACTAATATTAATGATAATGTATATAATGATATTGTGTATATATGTTACAGACTAAGTAGGAAAGTTGGATATTTTGTGAAATTCTCGGTCAAAATATACCCTATTAATTTGGTCAAATCGATATTTGTTTAAACATCATTCTTGTTTGAGCAAAATATTTGATTTAAATCTATCTATTTAATTATTTAATATTTTAATATACTATATTTTATTTAATACATTTGTTTTATATAATTCATATTTTTGTAAATCTACTGATGAGATTTTTTGCATTTTTCGAGATACATAAATGAATTTATTTTATAATACAATGATTAACTTAAATTGATGGAAAATAATCAGGTGATTACAGATTAGGTAAGTAAAATATAATATTATCTCAATATTACAAGAAATGTAATAAGATATAAATCATGGATTATATTTTACAATGTTAAACATGTTGTTCAATTTTAAAAAAAAATGTATTTTTACATTGTTCGTGAATGTTTGGGCATTGTAGAAAATGACTCGATAAAATAAGAAATTATTAATATTTTTTTTTCTTATGGACACATAAATAAGACATGGTTCACATTGACAGGGAAATGTTCACAATGACTGATTATTTCCTTCTTAGATCATAATATATTATATAAAATATTATAATGAGAATTGGTTTCTTATAAATCTACCCAATAAAAAACAATAAAATAATTTAATGTTTAAAAACTCTGTTTTAAATTTTTTAAAGATATGCTTCATATTTTTTATGAAAGAAAACAGCTGAAGAACCAAAATATATTGATTTACAAATAAATATTTCTTAAGATTTTATTATATTTTAACACCAAATCGTGTAAAATTGTTTTCTTTGTATTTTAACAAATCACCATATAACATAGTACGAGCGTTTTTTAAACAAGTTTTTACATATTATTAATATTATTTAAAAATAAATAATGATCGTACAAAATTACAAAAATAAAAAATCCTTATTACACTTTTAAGTGCGCATTGTATGATATTGCCTCCGTGTCAAAAATGACATTGTACAATATGATTTTTTAAGCATCGGACCTGTTGGTATTATAATATACCATAATTCGTTTTAGATTAAGAATGAATTTCACACAATAGTATTTATCTCAACATGACGTTAGATTTGATCTCCAAATCACTTGTGATACAAATATTTTGTTCAGTAGATGTCTGTATCTGTATGACTACTGAATTATTATAATATTATCATCCATAATAATATAACCATTGTTCGTGTACCAGTGCGTCGGTATATCGGTAACCGTTTATGAACTAATACTGTATAAGAGACCATTACGTTGTGTTTTAAAATTGTGAACTGATACGAAACCAAACGGTTTTCGATCGATCGAAAAAACGGTTTTATCGTAATAAAAAATAATAATATTATACGTTTGCACGTGTAATAAAACTCCGATACACCTATATTATATATCGCGCGATAAATTATCCGTTGTCAAAATAATCAAAATGTTTTATTTATTTTTCGCGTGTTTGCCGGGTGAATTATAATATTACATATTATGCGTATCGCGGCCACAATAATATAATATTATAATCGTTTAGAATTCCGTAACCTGTGCGTTACTGTCGCGATACCTATAGATAGACTCGTTTGATGTACAGCTGCCCCGGACGGTCACGATATTCCGCAGAAAAACTTCCTTAGCGGTTTTTCCTCGTACCGCGGTATCACAATATTATTATACCGCAGTACCTACCAGGTACCTATCTACATTATAACGCCCCGCAGTCGAATGAATCACTCGTCCTTCTCTCGTGCCGCGTCACCGCGCCAATATTATAATATGCAGTTCCACTCGGACATGCCGGTTTCTGAGTCGTTGCGGCCGTTGAGTTATTAGTCCGTTTGAATAATGTTTCCAAATACTATTTTCTAGATTTATTGCCATACATACGACACCGCCGCCGCAATCGGTTAAAATATTAAACACACCGCTGGTGCACGACGCGTGTTGTTATATTATTATAATAACTGTGCGCACAATATGTATTATACCAGTTTTCGAAATCGGCTGCCAAAGAGTTATTTCAACGTGACACGAACGTGCAACAGCTCTCAGAGTCATATCGACCGACTCTGTAACTACCTGTACCCGTACGCGTATAATAAAACCATTATTATTATTTCATTTTTAGACCGATTTGTTTCCAACAGCGGTTGACGTTGCAGAGTGCTTTCGTCATAATATACGTTTTTTTGTAAAGTGTATATATTATATAATATATACTGTAACGTTACGAACATATTATAAAATAATAAAATGCATAAGGGGAAGTGTAGGAATTGTATACATTTTGGGGAAAATAAGGGAGAATAGACTGAGATGGTTTGGACGTGCGTTATTATTAAGAGAAACGATTGATGAGAGTTGTTATGGAAATGAATGTAGAAGATAGAAGGAGTAGAGGTAAATCGATAAAGTGGTGGATAGATGGAATAATGAGTGATATGAAGACAGTTTGTTTGAATGTATGGGATGCAGGAGATTGAGATCTATCGAGGTATATGGTATATGGTAGCCTTGTTAAGAACGTAAGTTGAGGTAGAATATAAAGAAGAAATAGTTAAGAAAATAAATTAATAGTCATTATCATTAAACACTGTTTTACCTGGCAAATTTAAGATATCCAACAACGTCTTACAATTTTATCTGTCTCAACTCAACTTTTCGACCGAATAATCGATATTTTTCAGATAATAAATTATATTGTATTTTTGTATATTATATAGATATGATATTATATGCTTTTAGACGTAGGTATCGAAAAAGTAGTGATGGACGATGTTAATGCATAAATGAATAATTATCAAAAATATTTTATACAAAACGATTCAACAACAATAGTCAAATAATAAACTCTTCATATTAATGGACAATTATAATTTTCATATCCTGTGAATAAAATCGAGATTATAATTAGTATAATATACATTATGTAGTATTATGAGTTCGTATCTGAGTTGTATGTTAGAACATAAACACAACAAATAATATTTATGATATTATACGGCGGAAAATTAAATTACTTGTAAATAACACACTGAGGTAGTGTTTAAACACCCAAAACTCTCACCCTGTTAGTAACTATCACAGTAGCTATGCCACTGTAGTCAATACTGGTTATATAAGATAACCAAACAACTTGTCCAAACGTACATTATAGTTTTCAGTCCAATTTTCTTCTGCGACTGATAATATTCGTACCGTTTGTCATTCAAATCACCGAGACAATAAAAATATTAATAAGTTTTTAATAACTGTAATAATAATTTTCTAAAGTAAGTACACATATACGCTATACCACTTCACTCTATATTTTGTTATTTTAAGGCGTTTAATTTCAAACAACGGAAAAACAATAATAGTGAAACGACAGAATAATAATTATAAAATTTATGTTTACGATGCAGATTGTAACAAGGATTTTACGACAAGAGAATGTCACAATAACGGTCTTATTATTCACCGTCCAAATGTATATTATCTCCTGTATTATGTATGTTATCGCGTTTACTTGACTGTCCGTATTATGCCCATTGTTAAGAAAGGCGTAGGTATTAAAAATAATATAATGTATCGTTTATTTTATAACTTGTTTACCGTCTAATTATATTCAGTCGTTAACCCATTAAAAGTATTATATCATCCGTGTGAAACTGCGTGTATACACTTTTATACTAGATTTTAATATTTATTTCCAAAGTGTAACTGCAATATATTACAAAATAATACAATTATTTCGATTATTTTTCATTTATTCTGCCTACATTTTAAATGCGTTTAAATTTATACTCTATTATACGAGTAAATTGTACTAAGTTTAATGCAATTTAACTCGTAATATTTTAATGATGTGCGAATAATCGAAATCATTATGTTATTTCACTATTTGCCACTTTATAAGTAATATAATGTACGCACGCATCATTACTTTATTAATTAACAAAATTAATATGTAATACTTTAAAATATAATCGAAAATAAAGTATCAGAAATTTAATAATTTAAATCTAATAATAATAAATTAGAAAAAATCATTATTATAAAAATAATTACACAAATAAATTTTTTCAATAATTTATAATAATCAAATACCGTTATACTCTTATATAGTAAATCAGTATAATATTATGAATTATAATTAATATCGAATTGATAAGTACAGTCTCTTTAGATCAGGTTAATACCATTAGTGGAACGAGGAAATAACATCAATATAATAGGTACTAACTTCAAACAAATATTAACAGTAATACGATAACAACATTATTAAAGAGCATCAACATTTCTTTAAGGAATATAATATAATAATATTATACATTTTATTGATTTGACTAGTGACAACATCACATGGACATGATTAGATATAATATTATAATATTTTATGATTCTGCTACAGTGAAATATTCTTAAAGAATGATTTAACCGACCATCGTTACTCAAATTTCAATCAATTGTCTTAAATAATATTTTTAATATATTTTAACATAATATCGTTTGCATTGTAATAGTATGTTTAAATTAAATTTGTTATACAATTTGGACTGATAATATTGTTTACACTATTAAAGACTTATATTTTCACGATATTCCACATCCCATTAAGTATGTCTACAGTTTTAGATAAAGTTTGATTTGCGCAACAATTTTTTTTTTTACATTTAATTAAGATATGATATGCATATGATATCGATTAATAATAATTATAAATTCCTTTGGTTATGTCACATTGATATAATTACTATTTTACTTATTGAAAAAACAATTACAAATCAAAATTCTGAATACTAATTATAACTTTAAATATATAATCAATAAGAGTTTATTAAATTATTACGTAGTATTATGCTATCACGATTCTAGTTCTAAATTCCGAGTTAGAATGCAAAACTCTATATACTACAGGTGGTTTGATAGTTTGATTTCTCGGTCACAATTATTTTATTCGACTTGATTAGTTTTGTGTTATCAAAAATTAACATTGTTTATACGGTTGGAACTTCGAAAGTACCATAAAAAATACTCTCGTGAACATAAACAATATCATATTGTCTAATATAAATTCCCACGGCAATCGGATGTATCATAAATTCACGACGGAAGCTAGACGGACCGACAACTGTTGCGCGGATATAATAAATAATCGCGCGCGTCGTTACATTTTGTTTACGCGGGTACCGTCTTGTTGCTGTGACAGTTGCGGCTGTCTCCGGCCAAGCGGAGTGCCGAGCATGCCGCCTCCCGACAAATCGGACGAAATTTAGAAAAAAAATAACCTCAAATACCTATAACAGCATACACTATATGCACGCGATAATGATACGTAAAACTGTCGGTAAATATTATATGACTCGTACGAACATATTATTATAATATACGAGTATTGTTATGAAAAGTCGTATGAACGCGATCGGCCGATTTACGGTCGCGGTCGGCATTATAATAATGTACGCAATCACTGTCGGCGACGGCGTTAGAACGCGGATTATATAATATACGATGTAACATTATGATGATGATGATGATAATAATGACAATATGGTGTGCAGATCACGAATCGCGCGATATATCGCGTCAATCGCGACTGTTTTGACTTTTATTATAAATGCCGTGCTTCCGAAGACGGGCTGTGAGAACATCTGTTTGCGACGGGTTCGACAATGAATAACACATACCGCGTATGTGTTGACAGCATACCTGGTATATACTAGCTGGACCGTTTAAAGAAAACTATAATAATATAATATAATTCAACAATATCCGATCCGGCTTCCAGTGTGTTCTTGTGAAAATTCACCTGACGTTGACGCATTATATTATTGCCTCGTAGACATGCCACCGCCGCCACCGCCAAACGATTTACGATATACCGCGCATTCAATTATTTTAGTTTGTAAATACATATTGTAGGTTAGGTTAGTAATAGCTAGTCCAGGCAATATACTTCCTTTTCAATTTCTTGTATGTTCTATATTGTTAAATCTGCGCACGGCGTATATACGTGTGTGCTGTAAACAGATCGCGACAATCACAAACCGGTGATTTTATAACCGTCTCAACGCCCGATTACAGTGGTAGTTATATTTTATGCGAGTATATCAGGACTGACATAAAATCCAATCTCGGATCCAAACAATTTCTAATTTCGACTATAAATTATTATCTAAAACCACATCACTCAAATTAACTTCATTTATTTATTGCGATTAAAATACTACAAATATCGGAATATATTACACATCATGCCATCAGTATGGCGCTGAATACGGCGGAAAAGTGCAATCGCATCACTTAAAATTGTACGTGGGTGTCTGTCGATAAAATATTTAAATAATATAATATATATTATTAAATTATAAATCGTCTGAAAAATTTGGAGAATTTTAAAAGGTTTAAGGCTTAAATAATGAGACGGGTGTGTAGATATTGTAGAATAACAATTCGAAACTTTGTGCCACTTCATAGGCACACGTATAATCTTAAAGCAAACTCATTATTTTTTAAAATCGAATCGTCTATTTGCTCATGTACGATGTGCAGAGTGCAGCTGCGATGCTTTTAAAAGTTGTAAACATGTTATTGCCATTTTTTGTCGTTGTTATTAAAATGGCTACCTGGTGATTAGTAGATTTTTTATAATAATATATAAAATACAATGAGTTTCTAGAAAATTTTGATTCATAATACATGAAATGTATACAATTTTCTAAATATTCTTAATTAATTAAGTTATTTAAAATACTATATATAAATACTTCACATACATTATTAAATTTAATTATACCTACTGCATTCAATCATCTATGATTTAGCTGATATAAAAAATGTTTATTAAATAATTAAATAAGTTTGATAGGTTGTTAAAATTTGATTTTTGTAAGGTATAATTTGATTTTCATCATAATCGTTACATTTCGTTTTTTTTTTAAATGATTAAGTTAAATTATATTAACTTCAACATTATTAACGCGTTGTACAAACCACAATCATTAATTCACGATTGATTTTTATGTGCGAACTAATAGCGAACTTGCATATGTAATTAATTTGATTAAGTCTATAAACTCTTTAATATATTGTAACACTAAATATTGTTATTTTTTATACATTCCAGATTTATATAATTTTTCACAATTTTTTACAACTATTCTACGGAATTTAAAGTATTTTCATATAGGTTTTCGTCATTATTGATTGTTTCCGTAATAAGTGTAGTGCACACGAATTTGTATTTTGGGCTATAGATTGTAGTGAAATGTTATAAACGATTATAATATCTTTAAAATTATATCAAAAACTAAACTGCTGATGATTATGTTATAGAATAATCAATACCTGTATTAATTAAATTATAATTGGTTCAGTCAAAAAATACAAAACTATTACTTTATATATTATCGCTTCGAATAATACATTTAATTACTTTTGCACATCTATAGCGATGTAATAAATAACATAGGAAAACATATAGATGGGCTAAGAGTAAATTCAATATTTCTTAAAATTGAATAGTTTATTTGCACATCTACATACATAATGTGCAGAATGCAGCTGGTGCTTTTAAAAATTGTAAAAATTGTATTATTGTTACTGTGTTTCACATAAACATTTTTTATAATATTATATAAAACACAATAAGTTTTTAAAATCTTTAGAAACATAATATAAGAAATTATTTTTCTAAATTTTCTTGATTAATTATTTTTTAAAACACTATATACGAGTATATTTATGTACATACATATTATATTTTAATGTATTAAATTAATTAACACAAATGCCAATCAAATCGAATATTAATGTTATAATTATTGCATTCTATCTTTTATGATTTAGTTGATATTACATTGATTTTCATGTGTATACTCTTACATAAGAAAAAGTTAAAAAAATGTTTATATAAGTTTTATTTGGAATGGATATATTTTTATTCTCATTATAATTTTTATATTTCGTTTATATATGTCGTTTATAACGACAAAGCATTGCATAGTAATACAACATTTGTATTTTCCTTATGGTATTATTATTTTTAATGCCGTTAACGAACTTGCATAATTTAAGCGTATACATCTTTAAGTTTATCGTTGCAAAAAATTCTGATATTATATAAATTACTGATTTAAATAAATGTTGTCAATGTTTGTAAATTATTTTTATACGGAATTTAAGGTTTTATTAGATCGGTTATCGTCATTGTTAAATGTTTACATAGTAGTGGCGCCTAATGGACGAATACATACTTAAAGTGCTAAAATTGCAGTACTTCAAATTGAGTTATGGTAGGTGTCGGATGATTAAATGTTTAATTAATATATATAGTATTAATATTATTTAATTATTAACTGTCTGAATGATTTAAATAGTTTTAAAAGGTAGATATTAAAGAATTGCACCATCACCTACTTTGATCAAACTCGACGCTGCTGCTCGCTATAAGATACCTAAGTATAAAACGACGATGAACGTTATATTTTTAATTAATTACAATTTTGTTTACAGTTTATGTACAGTTAAGATTTATAAAATAATGTGTTTAAGCACATAAAGTTGCGAATAAAATTAATTTTTTTTATTATGTAATAACAATAATTAATTATATTATAGATTCATATTTTACTTATTATTTGGTACATTATTTGTTTTGTTTTTCTTCGAATTAATTGTAAAACAGTCTAAGACCATTCCTGTAAACAAATGATTGAACTTGTACTTTATGGATCGTTTATTCCAAGATTTTTACGTCATGATACGTATATCTGAGAAAAGGACATCGGCAAATAATCCCATGAACAAAATAATATAAATGTATGACGACGACTTGCGTAGAGTAAATCAGATTTAATTGACGAATATGTCTAGGAAATTAGTTTTCCATTAGACAATCGTTATATACACGTCATCGATTTCATTGTGTACTCGTACATATATACGCAGCGATAATTACATCCTACTATATAGGTATATGTAAATCGTTATTTTAAGAATTTCTAATCCGGTAGACACAATAAATAATTCTTCAAATGTAATCTTCTTGTTTATAAAGTACAATAACATTAAATATAATTAATTTGAGTTTGTTTATAAAATTTGTGAATATAATTGTATTGAAATTTAAAGATAAATTTTCGGGTGTTGAAATATTACAAAATTAATGAATTATTTATATGTTGATTTCAGTTCGTTAGAAATGACAACGTCGTGTTCGATGTTAATATTATGTATTTTAATTAAATTTGTGATTAGTCCGCCATAGTACCTATTAATAGCTACAGGCGAATGACGTCGAGTTTGCGGTGTGTCGGCTACGAGTATGGATGACGGGAAAACGTGTCGGTGAAATTTTCGAGAAAGAACAATGTGTATATAAAAAAATAACAATAATAATTATTGACTTCGTTTTCTTGCAGTCGATGCGCTGCCGCGGACGTTAAACCGTTGCTCGTTACGCGTGCAAACGCAACAAACGAGTCTGACGAATTGGACGAAACAAATCGCTGCCACTTGGGTGTTATATAACAGCGTGCTACACGTGTCAGAGCTGTGACATGTTTCAGAACGATTTATATGCGCAATTCGAATAGTGGCCGAGTGTAACAAAAAAAAATTATTGTATTTACCGTGAATGTGAAAAAAAGTAAATCCATAAAATGTATACAGGGTGATCAGACTTGCCAATAACATATAAATACGTATACTATACATTTAATAGTTTTGAAAACGATTCGTATTGGCATCCAATATTATATCAATATTATAGATGCCGGTAAGTGTCACATCAACTGTTTTTAAGGCTATAGATTTTCCGTATAGATAAACATATTAGAGGAATTTCTAAATATATTTTATACCTATAACTCTACTATATATACTGTTTGTCTGGCTAAATATTTTTTTAAGAAATACATGTCCAAAATTGAATGATTGTAGTGTTATTATAATCTTTTTAGATGCGATTAAAACATAATTCCCTTATATACAAATCTTTACAGAATATGAAAGATATGAGACACTCTGTATGTTCCTCCGAGAAAATTACGCGATTTTTGCAAATATATATTATGTTATAATAATATATAATAATTGTATCCAAATTATTTAGAGTAGATGATTTCGGTGAAATGTTTTCCAATCGTTGCACAACGTCCGCGTGCGGTAACTCGTCGAAATCTACAAAAATAAACTGGGTGAAAAAAATACTCCTTGACTAAAATTTATGACCGTTTATGGCCTGTGTATATTATATTAAAATAATCAAAACTTGGTGGCATACATACTATATAATAAATAATAATATTAGGATCGCAATATGATTTCTATTTCCTCTCAAAATAATATTATGTAATTATACAGGTAGGTATATTATTTATTTATATTATTAATAACTGTTTCAGTAAAAATTGATCAATAGGTATAAAGAACAACTATTGTGGACGACGAAATATTGCGTTCTTGTAGCATTTATAAAATATATTATAAAGACAATTTTATCGGATATTTGTATATCAAATGTTACGACTGAATTGTATAGTCTTAATTTAAATTCCTTAATGTATTTATATATTAATATTATAATCCATTATATATATAATGATATTATAATAATACTATATTATTAATATATGAATATTTATATTTTTAAATCACATTTAATGTCCTCATGAATTTTACCTCATAATGTTTGATTTATGATCTATATAAATTGAACAAGAAAAATATGAACTGTTTGTGTAAAATTATACATTATTTTCTATTACAAATATTAAAATTTAAAATTTTTAAATAGGTTTAACTTGTTATTGTTAAAGTAAACTGATAACGTGATAATATAATATCTGAAGTTGCAAATAGAAAAATTAATTAATACTGATTTTTTATAAGTTTAAAGTGATATTTTAGTATTTTATGGAGTTTTGAATTAATAACTATAATTATAATTCATGTACCTAAGTATTCATAATAAAACGAATTATATATAAAACATGTTTTTTTATTGTATATATAAAATATTAATTAATGAAAAGTTTATTAAACTTATGTTTTGTACATAATTTATTTTGTATATTGTGATATATTGGACAGGACTTTTTTTTTTAAAACTTTTCTTTTGTGTTTTCGTTTTTGTTCAATAGTGAATAAGCGTAAAATATTATTGAATATGACAATAACACTGAAATAGCTAATTTCCTAAAATAATAAATAGCTAGATTAACAAGGATTAAATTTTATTTGAACAGCGCGATAGTTTTAATAATGCGCATTGGAAATTGTTATAATATTGTTCAATAATAAAAAGTCGTGTGCAAAATGTAACATTAATATATATTATCATCATGAAAGTAGAGGTGTCGTCATTGCGTGTATTATATGAGAGAATATTATATAAATTACGCGTTATTATATTATATCGTTACGATAACACAATGCTATATGATTAAATAATTACATTTAAATCGGGTACGTTATAATTACATTATTTCCAGAGGCTATATTAGTATATAAGTACCTATGTGTTTGACCCGGGAGCTAAAATCCGCCCACGACAAAAAGACGCGCGCTCGCGCGACAGAAGTCGCCCGCGCAATCGCAACGTGTGTCCACACGATCGAATAATATTATGCGAACGCGTAATGGAGTATCTAATAAAATAATATTGAAATATTACTGATATTATCGTTTGGGCAAAGCAATTCTCAATAATATAATAGACGGTGTTTTATCATTGTGTGCGATCAGAATAAAATATACACAGGTACATTTGTATTGGAAAAAATACTAGAAAAAACATTGAATAAACCGGGGCAAACTGTTATAATATTATAAACGTGACCGCTGAAATATCTTGAACGTCGTATCTTCTGATGACTTTTCTTTAATATTGTGGTTCGTTCAAAATAAAATCTCCTGTATGTTTTGTGTTAATGTCATTATTGTTTTTAAAATAATAATAATATAGTCCGGTGATATATATTTTGTTGGACCGATAAATCGTCGACGGGATATCGCGCCACCGCACGATCGGACCGGTCACCGCCGTTGTCGGACGTGAGGTCGCGTGACCCCGGTCTCGGCGGTGCCGTCCGACGGGCCTCCCACGTGGGTTGCGTCAACAACAGCGACGACAGCGCGGGTTTGTGTGCTGCCGGGTCTGGTAGCCGCGGTTACCGCGTTTCCGCGTGATTACATTAACCAACGCACGCGCATAACCTTTACGAACAGGCGCCCCGCGAACGGATATTATTAATAATATTATTATGTACGTAGAAAGCGTCCGCCCCCGTTATAAATGCTATATTATTTATAATAAAAATTACAAATAATAATAAATAGGTATATTATAGGTACCTATGACTACGAGAAGCCGCTTGTTTCGAAAACACGGTTTTCATTCCGTTTCGTTTGCACGCGACTATAATGATTACCGTAAACGACGTAAAAAATATTCAATTTTAACGTTTCATATAACGTTGAAATAGTCTCTTACACACCTCTCTGGTCTCTATTGCAACTCGTTTTGATTATTTGACGTTTCGTCCTTGATTTTTTATATGGATATCATATGATTATCGTTGAAATTAACACCAACCATCCACTTCATAGGTTGCACAAGAATAACAGTATATGAATAGGAATGAACAATACGTGATAGAGAAAGAAGAATAGTAAACACAATACGAATCCAAGACTATATGGAGTAAGTTGAAAAACGTGTAACGTTAATACTTAGATAATTTAATTTTGTGTTAGGTAACTTATAGCTAATAATTATAAGACAAACTATTTTGTCAACATAATCTAATTAGAAACAAAATCGCAGAATCAATACTATTATTATTTGAATAATATTAAACGTCAACGACATTCTGTTGAAAACCACTTGCGTTTATTAACCAGATTGATATAAAAATTAAATAATGTTATGTTTTATCAATTTAAGTCGTAATTTCACTAATTTAAATTTTAAATATTAGGCTACCTATACGTTTTTAAATCGTATTATTATTATTATTTAAAATATTTCCATCGTGCGAAAATGTTTCGTAAAAATAATATTTTTTAAAATTTAGTTAAACATTTAAAGGAAAATGTTCCAGTAATATTACATAGCTTACATCATGTGATAACATGTGATAATAATTGTGTTTCAAGAGTATTTTATTAAATTATTATTTGTAGTTACAAAAAAAAAATCCAATTGTTGCATATTATATTTCATTTAAAATTTTACAAATGTATCAAAATATACGAGTATATATATATCATACATTATTAATGAATATACGACGATAAATTTTTGTTTTTATTATTTGAATTTCGAGAACATAAACTTTCTTTATATCGTGTTGGCTTTATGTTGTTGTAGGCGTGATTCGTTATTATTGTATTCTCTCATCGATGTCTCCGCGAAATTCTTGCAGGTCGTCGGAATCCTTTCACGGTAGGAGAATTTATGCACCGACCGTGCTTTGTGCCCGTTCGACGCGTATACGGTTTTAATTGCACTAGTACAATATGTTATTATTGTACATTATATTATTATTGTCCATCGTAGCAGATAATTTGAAATCGGACCAATCGAGTGGTTTTATTGTTATAGCTGCCGTTGCTATTATTGCGGTGTTACATCACAATCCCATTTTTGTCGTACGATCAAGAACGATTTTGCGGAACGATCAAAGAAAATTCCCCGGACCGAAAGTTCAAAAACAGAAATTCCAGTTTTACCGTACAACCGACGCGCAGTGTACATAATAATATATTATATTGTAATGTAACTATAGAAAATTATATTATTATATAGGCATTTGCTATATCTCTGCAAATATAGACGATGTCTCTGTAAAAGGATATATACTTATTATTAAGGATCGAATAGTGGCGCAAAATACCGATACTTATGCCGCCGTGTAGTACTCGCATAAAATATAAACTACCTGCCTATCATGGTAAAGGTAAATCGTTTTATTTTATGCAACTTTATACGTAGGACCCGTACAAACCGTCGTGTAAACAAATAACACATAATATTGTACTCAGCAGTACTTATATCCGCCTTCATAATATATTTATAAAAAAAAAATTGTTACGATAATAATATGAAACAAAAGTAATGTGTTTTATTATTAGAAGAAAAGGAAAACGGTGAACATAATCGGGTTCTAAAAAATGATTTTTCGTAATAAATTATATTTATTTTAAAGCTAAATTTTAGTTAAAAAATATTTATTTAATATTGTGCATACAATTCAAATGAAATGTAAAAATAAAAAATGTAATAAGAAAAAAAGATACATTTTCTACAGCCGAAATCAACGTTGTCGCTTGTGTAATGCGGTACTGCTAATGCGCTAACCGCTACCACGATTGTGTGGCAATGTTCACGTAGATATTTAATCGTTTTATTGTGCGTTTATTGTATAAGCACTATATTATTATCTACGGTGATTTTTTTTTTTTTTTTCAGAATAACGTCTGAAAGTAATACTAAAAAAATAACAACTATTTAGGTACCTAGTTTATATTATATATTTATAGTTTATACTTATCTACCATGATTATATTACTCATTAATACGTAAACTACAAAGTATATTTAAGTTAATATATATATATATATAAATTCTATGTTATAGAAGATAATAATTAATATAATTTAAATAATCATAATGATAATAAAATCTATCCTATTTAATAATATATTTATAAATATATAGTGACTGCAATGTACTATATTACGCATATAATATTATAATATTATGCCGCATTCAATGATCGCGCGAGAGAGCTTAAAGACTAAAGTGACAGGAGGAATATTAATTGTCACAGATCTCCGAATTTATTGCTCCCTCTCCCTATATTGAAAAATCCAAGCTACGCGTTTCAAAAAAAAACTTATATATTTATTTTAAAAATTTATAACATAACATTTTAAAATAAATAATTGAATAATAGGCACCTATCGTTATACAATAATTTGGAGCACTTAAACGTAGTTACGATTTTTTTTTGAATAATAAGGTTTTATTTATATTCATCAATAATTAATAGTATTTATTACATTATATACAAAATTGTAAGACATTAATTGTACTTATTTGTTCATTAATTTTAATTATTCTTATTTTTTTTTCTTGTTGACTTAAGAAAATACGTGAAACTAAATATATAAATTAGCTATCATCATTCAATCGATAAAGAAGAGACAATTTTAAATTCGATTTTTGTTATTATTATTGTAATATCCAGAATAGCTGAATATTATCAAATTAATATTATATCAAAAACACAACATATTATAATATATATGAACGTGGAATATTACGGTCACAGATCAACTCGTATTAATTAATTATCATATACAATTGTAAACATCCAGACTATCGGAAATTTAGAATTATATTTTATAACAATATATAAACCCTATAATATATAAATTACATTTATAGACAAATAAAACTAGAGATATGGTATATCACAGTACGTATAGTTAAGAAAAAAGACATAATAATCAATGACCATTGCATCAGAATAAGCCTTATAAAAATGGTAAATTTGCCTAGTCTGTCACTCTGTGACTCGGTCATTTTCAATATTTGGATTATACATTGTTACTATGCCTAAATACATTTTATATTATAATAATTCTAATTCACACAAAGTCTTACATATAAAATAAAACAAGCTCTTCATACATATAATACATAGTGTAATATTTTATATCTATTTATATTCAACAATTTAATTAAATTTAAAAGTATTCTTTATTTTATTTTAAACATATAAGAAAACAAATTTTTATTTTTAACATTCAGAGTTAATAATTCCATCGACTACCACACCCGCTCATATGAAGTACAATAGGTACGTAAGTACGTAATTTTTATACAATAATAATTATTGTTGTAGTTTAGTAGTACCCTTATACCATTATTTTTTCTCTTCCTTTTACTTTTTCCATCTACTACAAATGGTACCTAATATGGTGTTTATATTAATCTATTATTTTCAATCTATTACATTACAAAATAATACAAAATAATTTTTATTTCTACCAAAATAACACGAAAATAATTAGTTTTTCCCAAGTCATTGTTTTTACATTAGATATTAGCTTTAAGGCGTCATAACACGCCAATTTATTCGTATAATATTCTATATTTACATTATTGTCAGTAATAGATACTACTTTATTTATACAATTTAAATAAATCGAATTATATTTTTGTTATCTTAACTCACACGTCACACTTATTAAATAGTTACTTAAATTTGATAAATTAATGTTTTTTTTTTTTTAAATTTATGTTATAGAAATAGACTATATTTTTATTTTATTATATTTATAAGAATATAAAATAAATTCGACTTTTTTGAAATATATTTATTTTTCTACTGTGTATGAAATTGTCTCAAAAATTATATAAGTAAAAGGTTTAACTAATAGTGTAATAAGATTTAAATTTAAAAACTAACGTTATGACAGAATAAAATATATAAAAGTTGTATTTTATTTAGAATAACCTATATATATATATATATTTCAAAATTAATTTAACAATATTATAGGTTTACCGTTGAAATTCTTATAAAATGTCTTACAATTTATTTAAATTCAAGTGAAAACATTTTATTACCGTAATTATTATTTATTAAATCGACATTCCAGTGTAACTATAACGTTGTCTAGTATATTATTATATTTATCTTGTTTTCTTCATCACATTGTTGATACTGAAATTTAAACTAAAATCAAATTCAAATTGGATTAGCAATATATATATATATATAATATTGTTTATATTTTTCGATTACGCTAAATCATTATTAAAACAAATGTTTACTAAAACATTAAAAGAAATAAGAAATACGTCCAACAGAACTACCTTTAGTATGTATATGAAAATTATTAGCGTGATAGTATCGAAATGCATTTAAAAAAACCAACGATATTGATCTTAGTAAAATAAACCTTTGAATCTTTATCGTGCGCCAGTGAATTCTTCAGTATAATTCTTTCAGTATAATCGTCCGTCTGTTAATATAATACGATAAATATTATTATATTCTATATAATATCGTTGTGGTCCGTATAAAGAGCACGACCTGCTTCTCGGATATTATATTTTATTAAAATAAACTGCCCATAGGGTTTCTCGACCGCCGCCGCTGTCTTTCGACACGCTCCGTATTAACCCGTTGACCTAATATCGTTATTACGGATTTCGTCAACTATCTTTTGTCTGTCCGCATGTGTTTTTTCTTCGTATGAGCGATCAATGACGTTATCTTCGCCGTTTGCATTTATTTCTTATCGACGACGGTATGACACGAACCATATAAAGAAACGATTATTATAAAATCTAAATGATTATGATCCGTAGAAAACTATTCAGAAGTGCTATGGATTACTTGGACGTCATGTTATAGTTTATGCGTTAACGATAGTGACTATCGTAAATGCTTGCCTGAACCTCAGCAAAAACCCTCAGAAATGCGTATGATAATATCCACGTCAAAAGAAATAAAGCTACATGTCCGATTCGCGATTGTAATGTGCAACTTAAATACTAGGTACCTACTACCTACAATCTACATAGTATTATGTAAGAACTGAAGTACTACGTTTTCAGTTTAAAGAAAAAAAAATCACAATTACATTCGTGTAAAAAACTAAAAAGTATCTCAACAACTTCGTTTGATGAAATATACGAGCGGTTGTTAAATTGATTTGCTTTATAATAGAATTTCACCTTGTACCCTTTTGGATTTCAATTCGAATTCCTTGTACATGCGGAAATGTTCGGAATGGGGGAAACAATTAATGCATGCTCACTTATATTATCCGAAGTACGATGAATAAATTACAAATATTTTAATATAACATGTGCACATAATTTCAATGTTTTTTCACTAGAAACAACGTATACGCACTATTAAACGTGATTGTGTATTTTCATTACCTTCATTAACATAATATTATTATTAAATTATATTAGTATAAAGTAAAATTGTATTATAATCGTTACAAGGTTGGGGATTATTTATGATTATGACGCGTTTACAGTATTTTATTGATGGATAAAACTTTATTCAAAACTTTAATTGTTTGGTGTGTGGTATATCGTTCAAGTCAGTTTGTTGGTACCTATATAATATAATAACTATTGGTACACTACTGCATGTCGTTAATACATATGACTGTTATAATAATATTAATAAATGAAGATTGGCCTACGGGCGAAAAAATATAATAGTTCGTGACGAGCATGATTTTAAATTTTTACACAAGAGTTTATGAAACCTGTTTAAAGTGAACATAACGTAGAAAAATATAAAAAATTTAATCAGAATGAAAAATAAAAACCAAACTATCTATATTATAATGTATACGCACAAAGCGTATTGTTTGAAAATCTATAATAGAAATTTGATAACTATTAAAAAATAATAATTATAATAATATACCTATTTCATATTATGACATTGATTAGAAATTATAGACAATGAATTATTATTGTTTGCATAAAATAATGACAAATATTATTTGCTTCATTCAGAATAGAAAAAAGAAATAATTTTATACTTCTGAACTTAGTTACAACTTAACAGTTTCAGTCGACTTCATTTTTATGAAAAAATATTTTAAACAAACTTGTATTTATTGTCTTCGTATTAACGAACCACGAAAACGATTACAAAACGGATAAGACATAGTAAAACAATTTTAATTTAACAAAAACTTTATTGTAGATCAAATAAAAATAAAAATTATAATAAAAAATATTAAATATACTTTATAGTAGGCACAAAGTTATAATAGTTGTTTAAAAATTAAAATTTAATCCCCGTGGATTACGGAAAGAGAATCATGGACAAGATTATAGTTACTTATATATCATTCAGGATATAATATTATTATTTATCATAATAAAAATAGTTAAAGTTTAAAAAATCATTATATTATTACTCTTATTTACAAAGTATAAGAAAAACCAATCATAGTAATTAGTATTATTAATTATTTTTCTATCAAATGACAAATCTAATGATTGTTTACATTATTCAGGAAAATTGAATATTCCGTTCTATAAATAAATTGCAAGGTACAGAGTAGGAAGTTTTGACTCTTGGAGGTTTCTCCCCGTTGTCTTCTAATAACACTTCTCTACTTACATTATCGAAGTGTCTTACTCTGTGTAGGACGTTTCGACTCAATGGTTGCCGATTGCTACTCCAGTAGTTTGATAGGTTTATATCGATATACCAAAATACTATAGGTAAAATCATTATCAACTTTTTTTTTAAACATTGTTCAATATGAGTTTTTATATCTTTAGATTGGAATATGTTAATCAAATCCACATTCAACGATGACCTCTTTCATTTATTGATTCGTTATCTACAAAAATAGTAATATTAATAATTCATCAATACATCTATCATCACTTAAATTATATGAGGATGTTCCTCATAAATATATCTATAATAAAGGCAATTTTGTTTGACTCTGTAAGTTCAAGTATAAGTATTA